>CM053028.1:485829499-485906999 GCA_028564925.1 Lithobates sylvaticus | reverse complement strand
AACATCTGGGGTGCCAAGGTTCGCCATCATGTAGTTGAGCATCATGGGAAATGTAGTTCCAAAACATCTGGGGTGCCAAGGTTCGCCATCACTGGACTATGGGATGTGTAATGTGCATAAACCAATGCACATGACTACAACTAACACGAGGGGGAATAGGAGAGGTTTGAGAGCTTATGCAGGACTTTACAAGGAGGCAGAAAAATGCAGAAACTATTTTCCTTTAGATTTACCAAAACCATATAATATGGAGGTCAAACCAAAACACTTTCAATTTGTATGCAATCAGGCAGGTCCTTGCTCTACATAGTTGAAGGTAATCTAAAGGAAATTTAATAAGAAAATTGTATAATGTATGGCCAATTTAAGGCAAGCCTTAGATAAATTGATTTTCTTTCCTTCCACCAAGGGTGGAAGGGAAGAAAATCGCTCGGTTCCCTCATCGTCGCAATCAGTGTTGATGGGGAAATGGCTCCCGCAGTGCCATTGTATTCTATGTGGGCACAGAGAGCCTTCCCTGGCCGGCAGAATACAATGATTACTGCTAGCGGCTATAGCCACTGTCAGTAATCGCATGTAGAAAAATACGTCAAGCTGGTTAAACCCAAGTCAATTGCCTTAGGTACAATCAGTCTGCCCATACATGAATGGGAATTTGGTTGGTCCCTGCTAAACCGGACACATTTTGAAACAATATCAACAAACATAGATCAACTGTGGAACAACTGTGGGTATAGAATTGGGTATATTGGATTGTACGATATTTTTTATTTTTATTTATTATTTCTTTTTTTTATGATTGAACTGGATGGACTTGTGTCTTTTTTCAGCCTAGCTAACTATGTAACTATATTAGATGGTCATTATGTAGTGGATGTGGATGGATTATTTTGGAGAACAAGGATAATGTTTAGTGTTATTTTAAATCCTTGCCGTATTCAGCGAAGCACATTTCAAGATATACTAAACCGCCCATACATATTACAATCTAATTGTACTCACCACCTTACAATCCAACGGTACAATCTTTGTACAATCAACTTTAGATCTACCAAAGCTAATATAAGGACGTACCTAAACTATGCAACCAAGTTGTATGCAATGAAGCACACTTGTAGATGTATAGGAGGTTTTACAATCAGATTGTAACATGCGTGATGAGCTTAAAGCCTAGTACACACAATCAGAATATCGTACAAAAAATATCGCTTTCTAAGGCTCCTTTCACACTTATACGACTTGTCCCACGATTTGGGACTGCAAAGTAGCATGACAAGTCGTTCCCCATGATTTCTAATGACAGCCATTCATATTAATATGACTTTGAGTGGTTCCAACTTCAAAGTAGTCCCTGCACTACTTTGGTACAATTTTGATGCCACTTAAACAGGCATTCCTTGAAATTGCGGCAAAATCGCGGGGAAAATCGTGGCCGCAAATCGCCGCAAAGTCGCGGTAAAATCACGCGACTTTGAAGTCGCACAAGTGTGAAAGGGGCCTAAGCGATTGCACGATATTCTGATGGTTAGTACACAGCTTTCATCTGAAATTATCCGAAGTGACAAACACAAAAATGTTTCTCGTACAATACCAGACCGTACAATGTTTGTTTAATCAGTACAGTATTCGTCCGAAAATACAGTACAAATGCATTACATAACTTCCGAATTTTTATTCTGTCGTACGAGAATTTTCATACTTATTTGTTTTCTTTATGGAGCCCGCCATGCAAAAAAAAACAGACGACCGTTCTTCCGATAATCGCGCGTACTAGGCTTTAGTTGGAGAAAATTGGATGTAAGAAGTGCAATGTATGTGACCAGATTAAATAATACAAAAAAAAAATGTTCACCTTTTAGAAATCATTGCTTCATACCATATTATTCGATTTTTAGGGCTATGCTGAATCCAATGTTAGGGCGTCTTTACCATTCCTGTAATGTGTGGTTGCATTAACTGTCAGTAATGTGATGCAGAGTGCAGTGACCCTTCTATTAGTTTGGAGTGTTTAGAATAAAGAATGATGCTTGCTAATTGGCTGCTGTGGGTTGCTCTTTGTCCTAATAAGTAAAAAACACTTTACATAGATAATACAGTAAAACCTTGGTTTGAGAGCAACTTGGTTTGAGTGCGTTTTGCAAGACAAGCAACATTTTTTAATAAATGTTGACTTGATATACAGGGAATGACTTGATATACAAGCGATGTCTTGATATACAAGTGGCGTCATGTCACAACAGCGTCATGTCCCTCCCCCTCCCCGGTTTCTTTCTGTTTTACTTTACCTCTTTCATATTGGGCACCCTAGGCTCTTTTTTTTAACGTTCTATTGGAAATCTCAACTTGATTTTAGGGTCTCTGTGCGCCTAGACGCGCTCCTAATGGAGCGCATTCAGCGCAATACAAATCCCAAATCAAGTCAAATCAAATCAAACAGAGTATAAAAGAGAAGAGAGGCGCCTCTAAGTGTAGCAATATGGTTACATTTAATGAAGATACAACTTTTAGCAACTCACATGGTTGATGATTAAAACAGGCACATCTAAGTATGCAGGCATCTGGGGTAAAGCTGTCCACATAGATCATCCTCCTTACTGCCATCAACGTCTTCCTTTTTACGCTGCGCTCCACAAGTGGTTCAAGCCTCGCTTTCAGATCGCTCTACTGCAGGGTAGTCTTCCCGGTCATGATTGCAGACTGACAGCAGTGAGAGCCGGCGGTGCGGAGGACGGTCTATGTGGACAGCTTTACCCCGGATGCCTGCATACTTAGATGCAGTGTTGGTCATCTTACTTTAAAAAAGTAATTAGTTAAGTTACAAATTACTTCTCCCAAAAAGTAATTGCGTTAGTAACTCAGTTACTACATTGGAAAAGTAATTAGTTACGCAGAAAAGTAACTGTGAAATTTTTTTTTTAAATATTCTATACGTGTAACTAAGGGGCGGGTCTAGTATTACTGTAGCCAAGGGCGCATTTATTATTATTGTTATATATCGTGTAACCAAGGGGCTGCTCTATTATTACTCTAACCAAGGGGCAGATCTGTTATAGCGTGTAAGCAAGGGGCAGGTCTATTATTATTATATTGTGTAAGGGGCGGATGGCTACAGAAGAGGGCGAATGTTAAATTAATGGGCAGAGCTCGATCTATAACAATAGTAATAAATGCGCCCGTTGGTTACAGTAATACTAGACCCGCCCCTTAGTTACACGATAGACGCCCCTTGCAAAGTAGCACGAGCATCAGGAGCGTGCGGCATCGCCTCGTACAATTACATGTTAACTGCGCCTACGCGGTGTAGAGTTCACTCAGAGCTGTTTAGGTTCGGCAATTTTCGGAAGCTCCGTAGTCCTTCGTACTGCGCAAGCGCTGCGCCTGCGCAGTACAGGGGGTCCTTATCCGGCGGGGGGAACTTTTTCGGCAGGACACCGGAATTACACTACTGCCATCTAGTGGCGGTAGATGTAATTGGGGTAACTAAGCCAAAGTAATGGGAACTGAGTTACCATGAGGGGAAAAGTAATCAGTTAGATTACTCGTTACCCTCTAAAGTAACTGCGTTAAGTAACTCCGTTTATTTTAACTCAGTTACTTACATCACTGCTTAGATGTGCCTCTTTTATTCATCAACCATGTGAGTTGCCAAATGTTGTACCTTCATTAAATGTAACCATATTGCTACACTTAGCGGCGCCTCTCTTCTCTTTTATACTCTGTAGCCCCTGCTGGATTTTGCTTTTAATCCCCTTGTGGAGGTTTCCATTTGTGGATGGACATTTTATGATTACACAACCTGTCACATTGCTATAATCTTTTTATATGGACCACAAATTTATGAATAAAAAGCCTATAGTAATTGAGTTTTCGTAATCTCTTATGGGGAAATTTGCTTTGATATACAAGTGCTTTGGTTTACAAGCACGCTTCTGGAACGAATTATGCTCGCAATCCAAGGTTTTACTGTAGATTGAGAAGAAGGAATGACGCTTGCAGATTGGCTGATATTTCTTTTTGTTTTGGGAAATACGGTAAGGGGAAAAAAAAGTATTTGATCCCCTGCTGATTTTGTAAGTTTTCCCACTGGCAAAGAAATGATCAGTCTATAATTTTAATGGTAGGTTTATTTTAACAGTGAGAGACAGACTGATGCCCCGTACACACCATCGGAAATTCCACCAGCAAAAGCTTTCGGTCGGAAATTCCAACCGTGTGTTTGCTCAATCGGACTTTTGCTGGCGGAATTCCCGCAGGTTCTCAATTTTTCGGTCGGAAAAAGTTCTGATTGGAAATTCCGATTTCCTGTACCAATTCCGACGTGCAAAATTCCTACACATGCTCTGAAGCATTGAACTTAATTTTCTCGGCTCGTCGTAGTGTTGTACGTTACCGTGTTCTTGGCGGTCGAAAGTTCAGAGAACTTTTGTGTGACCGTGTGTATGCAAGCCAAGCTTGAGCGGAATTCTATCGGAAAAACCATCCAAGTTTTTTCCGACGGAAAATCCACTCTTGTGTACGGGGCATGACAACAAAAATATCCAGAAAAACACATTTCAAAAAAGTTATAAATTGATTTGCACTTTAATGAGTGAAATAAGTATTTGACCCCTTAGCAAAACATGACTTAGCACTTGGTGGCAAAACCCTTGTTGGCAATCACAGAGGTCAGATGTTTCCTGTAGTTGGCCACCAGGTTGGCACACATCTCAGGAGGGATTTTGTCCCACTCCTCTTTGCAGATCTTCTCCATCAGTCCATGACTTCTCAAGTTATTAAGGTTTTCGAGGCTGACGTTTGTTCCTCCACATGTCCCTCCACATATTTTCTGTGGTATTAAAGCAGAGTTCCACCCAATTTTGAGAGGTGGTCTTAAACGAAAGACCACCTCTCCACCCCCTCGTTTTTTGGATATTTAAAAAAAAATTTTTACTTTCTAACATACCCTTTTGCAGTACTTCCGATTCCGGGCTGCGGCTGAGGAAGTCACATCCTCTTCTGCGGCGA
This sequence comes from Lithobates sylvaticus, assembly GCA_028564925.1. Taxonomy (NCBI): domain Eukaryota; kingdom Metazoa; phylum Chordata; class Amphibia; order Anura; family Ranidae; genus Lithobates; species Lithobates sylvaticus. Next base: position 485,901,995 of record CM053028.1, on the reverse strand, counting down.
GCCCCCTGTTGTCTTCTGGGACATGTGCGTGTCCCAGAAGACAAGCTGGCCATTCACAAAGTGCCGCGGGACTCACGTATGCGCAGTTGGAAAGCAGCAGTGAAGCCGCAAGGCTCCACTGCCGCTTTCCCTTGGTTGGAATGGAGGCGCCTGCACCCGATCCGATGGACGGATTGGCCCCGGGGGGCCAACATCGCGGGCTCACTGGACAGGTAAGTGACCTTATTAAAAGTCAGTAGCTACAGTGTTTGCAGCTGCTGACTTTAAAAAAAAATTCAGCTGGAACAACGCATTAAGGTCTGGAGACTGGCTAAGCCACTCCAGGACCTTAATGTGCTTCTTCTTCAGCCACTCCTTTGTTTCCTTGGCAAGAGGAAGGCGGGGGCGGGGGGGGGGGGGGGGGTACGGCTCTGCATTTCGCTTGCCACCGTTTGAGAAAATGCTCACAGTCAATACGTGGCTGTTGTCGGATCAGCCGTGGTGGGTGGGGGTAGAAGTGAGATCTCATAACTAGGGTAAGAAGGCACTTGGGATAAAGCACTACATGTACAGTACTTTGTCCCATAAGAGACAAACTATAAAATTAAATACCATAGATCTTTAGGTTTTGAAAATGAAAAATAGCAGCTGATTGGCTACCATGCTGCTCCAGATTCTGTCCCAGTTTTGATAAATTCCTCTCATTGAGGAGAAGAAGAATTGCCACTTTATGATTGGCTGCTGTAGGCTTTTGTCTTATTAACACCTTTGCGCCGACCGCACACATATATATGCAGCCTCACGGAAGTGGGCTTTTTACTGTCGGCCCACATATATGCGTACCACCCTTTGTGCTGGGAGCGTGCTGCACATCGCTCTCCCAGCACAGAGACCGGGGTCTCGAAATAACAATCGGGACCCAGGACTGTGTGTTGCGGGTCACCTGAACGCTGTGATAGCCTCTGATTGGCTATCACAGTGATCAGTCACTGTGAGCCCGCCCCCTGGATTGCTTTCCTTTTCTGAATGAAGAGAAAGATACATTGTATCTTCCTCTTCTTGAGGGAGAGGAATTGTAAAGGACCCAAGTGTGTAAAGAAAAAATCAAATCAAAAATAAAGAATAAAAAATAAACAAAAAAATGAATTAAAAAATAAAGAAAATACACAACTAATGTACACATAAGTGGTATTACTGCAATTTATTTTGGGTTGTTCTTTGGTGGTAAATTAAGATAATAGCAAAAAATAGCAAGAAATATGCAGCTAAACTAAAAATAAAATGTTTTTTTTTTTTACTATTTTGGGCCAATTTTCTTTTGATAATAATAATAAAAAAAAAACAGGAGATATCATTACCATTTACCATCAAAAGAAATCCCAATTTGCTCTGAAAAAAAAACCAAGGTGTAATCCACCTGGATACACTAAGTAGTTGTGATGATATGTACAGTTTTACTAACACATGTCAAAGTTGCAACATTGAGCTTAGGTTTTTAGATTTGTTTTACTCACACTAGTCACGGGACGAGAACTGAAGAAACGGCACGAGCAGGTGGTTCCTTCAGTGCACCTAAAGTCGGTGGAAGTGTATATAGTAAATATCTCCTAAACGGTGCAAGTTTAGGAGATATTTACAGTACCTACAGGTAAGCCTTACTATAGACTTACCTGTAGGTACAATAAAAGAGGAAGACTTTCCTTTCTCTTTTAGTATGAAGGGGTTAAATAGGCACACTTTTCATAGACAGATAATATTTTTAGTAAGCCCTCGTTCACACCGGTGCGATTTGTCATGCGATTTGATAGTTCTAAATTACATGGCAAGTCGCACTTCATTGCCAGCAATGCAAGCAACCATTCAAATTGCCGCTACTCACGTCATAGCGAATTTGAAAAAGGTTCCCACTCTAGTGTTTTCCAATTTCATTGCGACTTGCATAGACTTCTGTTAAATAAACTTTCTGATTGGCTGTAGGGTCATTTTTTCCTATATTAAATAGACACTTAACATAGACAGAAAGATAGATGATTGATTGATAGATTGATTGATTAGAAGAATGAATGACACCTGCTGATTTAAAGCTGCTGTAATGTCTTTTTTAAATAAAGATTTATTTTAGACTTATCTTTCTTATGTAATGTGTTTTATAAAGGTAAGCAGAAAGTTCTTCACGTATACATGAAAAAGAGAGATTTTATATAAATACAGTAAAACCTTGGATTGCGAGCATAATTTGTTCCAGAAACATGCTTGTTAACCAAAGCACTTGTATATCAAAGCAAATTTCCCATAAGAAATAATGGAAACTCAAATGATTCGTTCCACAACCATTTATTCATAAGTCCTTAAGCTTGTGGTCCATATAAAAAGATTATAGCAATGAGGTTGTGTAACCATAACATTTCCATCCACAAATGGAAAAAGGAGATTAGAAGCAAAATCCATCAGGAGCTACAAAGTATAAAAGATAAGAGAGGCACCTCTAAGTGTAGCAATATGTTGCTAAATGTTGTACCTTCAGTAAATGTAACCATATTGCTACACTTGGAGGCGCCTCTCTTCTCTTTTATACTCAGTTGTGATATGACGCTACTTGTAGATCAAGACGTTGCTTGTATATCAAGTCAAAATGTATTAAAAAATATTGCTTGCCTTAAACGCTGTCAAACCAAGTTACTCTCAAAGCAAGGTTTTACTGTATAATATACCATTCTTCTAGTGAGGACTATTGTAGAACTGTCTGCTCCTCCAGCAGACCACCTCCAACACTTCCATGAAACTGTATAACCTTTCATAGACTGGAGGAGATCTTCCAATTGCTTAGATTAGAACTTCAAGACTTTTCTATACACTGTTGCAATATTGTATTTGATTCCTTTGCCTGCAACAATAAACAATGTTGGAAAATAAATCCAAAAACTGCTCTAGCCTGAGAGTTATCTCTTCTATAACAGAGCTCTCCTTATGGTGGAACTGTCAGTGGAGTCACGTCAGGATATACAATGAGAGAACTTTTTTAGGGAGATTTATCATCCTTGACACAGGAAGGCAGTGCAAGCGGGGACAACGAGACAGATTTACTGTAAGAATATATGAATACATTTCCCTCTGTACAGAAGTAGCATTGCGCCCGTATAAACCCCCTGACCCCTTCATCTTTTGCTCATGCAGGACAAAGCAGTTCTCTTTAAAGACCAACTCCGGACAGTGATAATGTAATTAAAACAGCAGATTTTTTAGTGGATGCTTTAATACAAAGTGATACTTACCTTACTTCAGGATAATGTGACAGTTGGTGGTTTGTTAGGTCTCTTTCAGATGGGCAGTAAAAGTGGGTGGCTGAGCCCTCCCGCCGGGGTCGCCCACCTAAATACAGCTGTACAGCTAGGCAGGTCTGTACACATGTATGGGGTAAAAATGGTGGGCCAGGAAAAAGCCTGTGGGTCCGACGCGGTGCGCTCCCAGCTTACGTTGCTCCCAGGGGCGGACTGACAACTCATGGGGCCCCCGGGCAATAGGAGATTATGGGGCCACACAGTATACACACACACACAGTATACAATCACACAGTATACAAATACATGTACACACAGTATACACAGACATGTTTCTATTGGCTGAGAAGGTACTGGAGAGGTGGGGCAGCTATAATCTCTGCATTTTTAGACCAAAAGGATGTCGGTAAGGGACATTTCAGAAACAGATGTAAAAAAAAACACAGATTTTTACATACTGTCCCTGGTTTTACTGAGGCTGGCAATCCTGATGGGGCCCCCTAGTGGCCAGGGGCCCTCGGGAAGTGCCCGAGTGGCCGAATGGTCAGTCCGCCCCTGGTTGCTCCATGCCTGAAAATGGTTTGACAGTGGTGAGTGACGGCAGAGGAAGTTAAATCTCTTGCTGGGAAGGCCCTGGAGAAGAGGGTTGTTGAATCTGCCTTTAGCGAGCCACTGGCCTTGAGGGATTGCTCAGGCTCTGTTATGAGGGAGGGTCTGCATTTGAATAATCTAGAGAGAATCCCTTTAAAGTTTCGGTATTTGGCCTGGCTCTCGTTCAATGGCAGACTCTATGTGAAGGGCAACCTGAAGCAGCCGTGGTTGTCCAAGAGTGGAGTGTGGTGGGGTGGAGAAAACGTTGGACCATTTCCTGCTTCAGTGCCCTTTCAATGTAGAAGTCTATAAGCGGGTGGGTGTGCCTCTGGGTATCCCTTTTCCGCTTGAGTTACGCAGATTGATCATACAGGGCTTTTTAGAATCACCAGGATTTTGATTTTGAGACACTTTTTCTAGTTAGCTTAGTAGTCTGTTACTTCATGTGGAATACACAGTGTTAGGTTTCCACTCAGAAAAATGTCCTTCCTATCGAGGTGGTGGTGTGCAGCATTCTGGGTGAGGTTAGGAAGGTTTGGCGTCTTGAGAAGGACAGGTGGTGGTCGGGGAGCCTGGACAAAGATGTGGATGAATGTCAGGTCCCCATAGCTACTGTCTATCAGTCTCTGGGTGTGCAGATTTTCTTTCTGTCCTTTCATGTCCTCTAGATTTTTATAAGATTCGATTTTTGAAAAAAGGCTGCATGCATGGGTTAAATGTTTAATCGTTTCTTACCCCGAGGGTGTGTTTAGGTGGAGGTAGGGTTTTGTTGAGGAGCATCACGATAATAATAGTAATATTAAAACATGTCTTGGGTTCTATATTTAGTTCTTTTTTGTTTTATTTTCTGGCAAAAAAGCCATTTTCTGTTTCTATGCTGAAGTAAGCAATTTTTTCTTTGTTTATATATAAATATTAATTTTATGTATTCTGTATATAAATGTAAATATATTTCTATTATGGGCCCAAACGGCAACCACTTGCAGTGCATGCAGTTTCAACTTGGTAGTGCGCAATTACAGAACATGAATATGGATCTCTCTTTAGGGGGACATGGCAGTCCATTGTATGTGAAAAGCCCTAAATCTGCTCACCAATGCAGGAATGTTACATAGTTAAATAGTCAGGTTGAAAAAAGACACAAGTCTTTCTAGTTCAACAAATATAAAAAATAAGTAGATAGAAAACCTCCATAAACAGAACCCTATACCCACAGTTCATTGAAAGGAAGGCAAAAACCCTATAAAGCATGTGGATGGGTCATCATATACAATGAAGAACCAGAGGCCACATGATCAGGATGGGACATGTCTGCTGGTCCTGCATTGTGCGGTCATCATGTACAATGAAGGACCAGAGGCCACATGATCAGGATGGGACATGTCTGCTGGTCCTGCATTGTACGGTCATCATGTACAATAAAGGACCAGAGGCCACATGATCAGGATGGGACATGTATGCTGGTCCTGCATTGTATGGTCATCATGTACAATAAAGGACCAGAGGCCACATGATCAGGATGGGACATGTCTGCTGGTCCTGCATTGTACGGTCATCATGTACAATAAAGGACCAGAGGCCACATGATCAGGATGGGACATGTATGCTGGTCCTGCATTGTATGGTCATCATGTACAATAAAGGACCAGAGGCCACATGATCAGGATGGGACATGTCTGCTGGTCCTGCATTGTACGGTCATCATGTACAATGAAGGACCAGAGGCCACATGATCAGGATGGGACATGTATGCTGGTCCTGCATTGTATGGTCATCATGTACAATAAAGGACCAGAGGCCACATGATCAGGATGGGACATGTCTGCTGGTCCTGCATTGTACGGTCATCATGTACAATGAAGGACCAGAGGCCACATGATCAGGATGGGACATGTCTGCTGGTCCTGCATTGTACGGTCATCATGTACAATTAAGGACCAGAGGCCACATGATCAGGATGGGACATGTCTGCTGGTCCTGCATTGTACGGTCATCATGTACAATGAAGGACCAGAGGCCACATGATCAGGATGGGACATGTCTGCTGGTCCTGCATTGTACGGTCATCATGTACAATGAAGGACCAGAGGCCACATGATCAGGATGGGACATGTCTGCTGGTCCTGCATTGTACGGTCATCATGTACAATGAAGGACCAGAGGCCACATGATCAGGATGGGACATGTCTGCTGGTCCTGCATTGTACGGTCATCATGTACAATGAAGGACCAGAGGCCACATGATCAGGATGCGACATGTCTGCTGGTCCTGCATTGTATGGTCATCATGTACAATGAAGGACCAGAGGCCACATGATGAGGATGGGACATGTCTGCTGGTCCTGCATTGTACGTGATGATGTTGGCAAGAGGAGTGGTGAACAAACATGTCAGAGACCATCAAGATCAGCTCCGGGGACAGTGGCAGCCCGTCTATAGAGGGCGAATGGCGCCGCCCCACTATATATGCATCTGGCCCCCATATCAGGGCACCGGACTATGGATTCCAATGGGGTGGGTGTTTTTTTTTTTTTTTGAAGCACGTGATTACAGCCAGAGGCTCTAATAGGCTGCGAAAAAGGGTGGGCTTGGGGCGCAGAGCACTGTGCCCCGAGTCCACTAAGCTGTGTGATGATAGAGAATTAATTTTCGCTATTTTCACACTAAAGTTCCTCCCTGCCAATCAGAAGGCAGGTCATGAGACCTGTTTCCTGATTGGCCAAAGCAACAAGCGATCCAATTGGATGCCTGGCGTTTAGGTGGAAGAGAGAGAAGATGGCGGAGGATGCCACTGGAGGAGCAGACACCGGAGCCGCTGTCTGCACCCTGCCGCCGCCACCGTGCTGGAGGACACCACAGCCTGCCACCTTGATTGGTTAAGTGCCGGGCCGACAGCCGCCTGTGGTGGTGGTGGTGGGGGGTGATAGTGCTGCGCCGCCGTTTAGATTTGACTGCCCATAGAGGAGAATGGAGGATCCGATCGGGTCTGTCTGAAAAACAGACAGCCGAACCCAATCGGATGGCCTGTGTGAAAGGGGCCTAAAGCCCCTTCCCCAGCAGCACTGGCCTTTCCTGCATGGAGAAATCACAGCTTCACTCTAGTCTTCATTGGCTATCTACCAGGGTTTGCATTTCTTCCTACTGACTTTCTTCAGGCAGAATTTGGGTTGTAGTAAACCTTTCGCTTCAAATAATGGTCATAGCAAGGAGTCTTAAGCTGGCCATACACTATACAATCTCTGTACATTCTCCTTTTTATTCTATGTAACACAATCCATTCAATTTGTATCAAATCAGGAAGGCCCTTGCACTACATAATTAATGGTAGATCTAAAGGCGATTGTAAAGTGTATGGTCAGCCTTAAAGCAGACGGAAAGGCAATTTGACCACTTACAGTAACTTTTAAGTGTTGCCTCCCCACTGCTCATATTTTCCTGCACACAGTTTACAACAAATCTGCATGCAAATACCTTTTTTAAAAAAAAGCTTTTTCCAAGTGGTTACATGACTGCGAAACCCTGGCGAGTGTGTCTCTCTGCGGAGGACTGAATCCCTTTAAACCTTTAGAACGGTGACGTCTTTACATCAGCATCCAAAGCTTGAAGGTGCTGCTGGATCTGAAAAAAGTCTCACCCATCAACTCCACCAGCCACACAGAGACACACTTGCCGGAAGTTTGTGGTCATGTGACCACTTGGAATAAAAGTAATATTAATAATGGTATTTGTAGTGAGATCTATTTCAAACTCTGTGCAATGAGAAGGCAACATTTAAACCTGAGTGGTTGTATCGCCTTTCCTTCCTTTTTTAACCAATTACGGATTGCCCCACGCTTATATATTGTGGTAGGGTGGCCGCTCTGTGCCAGATCATGTATCTAGTATGTAATCTGACCCTTCCGGGTCTAGATTGTGCGCTGCCTGCGACACGCTCCTGCTGTGATTGGACACAGTGAGAGCCAATCAGCAGGTCTGGCGGACGCAATGTCCGCCGGGACTCGCAGATCGTTTGGAAGACATGCAGAACAGCAGTCTGCCTATGTAAACAAGGCAGACCACCGTTCTGTGATAGGGGAATGTACTGATCCTGTGTTTCTGTTAAGCAGGAGCACGGATCTTTACCTTCCCCCCAGTCAAAGCACCTCCCCCACAGTTAGCACGCACTTCCTAGGATCACATATAACCCTTTGATCGCCGCTGATGTTAACCCCTTCCCTGCCAGTCTTATTAGTGCAGTGACAGTGCATAATTTTTAGCACTGATCACTGTATTAGTGTTACTGGTCCTCCAAAAAGTTAGGTGTCCAATTTGTCCACCGCAATATCACAGTCCCGCTATAAGTTGCTGATCGCCGAAATTACTAGTAAAAAGAAAATAGAAAGAAAAATATCCCATAGTTTATAGACGCTATAACTTTTGCGCAAACCAATCAATATACACTTATTGAGTTTTTTTAAACCAAAAATATGTAGCAGAATACATATTGGCATAAATTGATAAAGAATGGATGTGTTTTAAAGCAGAAAGTATAATATTGTTTTTTTTTTTCAAAATTGAAAGTGTTTTTTGTTTATAGTGCAAAAAATAGAAACCGCAGAGGTGATTAAATAAATACCACCAAAATAAAGCTCTAATGGTGGGAAAAAAATACATAAATATTATTTGGGTACAGTGTCGCACGACCGCGCAATTGTCATTTAAAGTAACGCAGTCGTAAAAAAATGGCCTGGGCGTGAAGGGGAGGGGGGTAAACCTTCCAGCGCTGAAGTGGTTAATGACCTCTCCTTTCGGAAATGCTAGTTGCCTGGCTTTCATGCTAACCCTGTGATTTCAGTACTTGTCAGTGTCCTGCAAAAAGTATGCAAATAAATACATCTGACTTTCCTGATCTGTCTACCTGCTCCAGATCTGTGACTTTGACAGCCTAATATTGCCTATATTGATAAGATAGAATGAGTCCAGAGACGGGTAACAGAAATGGTGAAAAGTGTCGGGGATAAAACATATCGAGAGCGACTTTAGGAACTTAATGTGTACAGTCTGGAGGAAAGAAAGAAAAGGGGCTACATGATTGAAACCTTTAACCACTTGAGGTCCAGGCCGAATGACGGCTACAGCGCGGACCTCAATTTCCGGGAGGCCGTCATAGGACCTCCTCCCCTGTGCACGCTCCCTGCGCGCCCCTGCAGGGCATGCTGGGAGCGCGCTGTGATCACGGAGTCACTGAGACTCAGGTGATCACCGATCCGAGTAAGGGGCCGGTCGCGGCCCCTTACCATGTGATCAGCTGTCAGCCAATGACAGCTGATCACATGATGTAAACAAAAGCTCGGTAATTGTTTTTTTTCTTTCTTTAAAATTCTGTATTTTTCAATTTTTTTAACAAAAAATAAAAACCGCATAGGTGATCAAATACCACCAAAAGAAAGCTCTATTTGTGAGGAAAAAATTACAAAAATTTCATTTGGGTACAGTGTTGTATGACCGCGCAATTGTCATTCAAATTGCGACAGTGCTGAAAATTGTGATCAGCTGTCAGCCAATGACAGTTGATCACATGATGTAAACAAAAGCTTGGTAATTGTTTTTTTTTTTCTTTAAAATTCTGTATTTTTCATTTTTTTTTTTATAAAAATAAAAACCGCAGAGGTGATCAAATACCACCAAAAGAAAGCTCTATTTGTGGGAAAAAAAAATGATAAAAATTTCATTTGGGTACAGCATTGTCATTCAAATTGCGACAGCGCTGAAAATTGGTCTGGACAGGAGGGGGGTTTAAAGTGGTTGTAAACCCTTACAAACCACTTTGACTTACAGGTAAGCCTAGATTAAGGCTTACCTGTAGGTCCAATAAATATCTCCTAAACCTACATGGTTTAGGAGATATTTAGAAAAGAAAAGGCATCGCTGGCTATGGCGCATGCGCCGTAGACAGCGGCGCGCAGGCGCACTGCGCATGCCGGGTTCACGGCGATATGCCGCTTTCCTGTCATTCGCTGGAGCGGCGAGACCCGGAAGTCACTCAGGCGCTGGATGGCGGTGCAGAAGATCGTGGATGAGGACCGCTTCGGGGGCTTCGTTTTCAGGTAAGTCATTCATAATGAGCTAGTATGCTATGCATACTAGCTCATTATGCCTTTGCCTTGCAGGGTGTCTTTTTTTTTTAAGAGGCTTTACTTCCTCTTTAAGTGGCCAGTAAGCAAGTGGTTAAATACATCAAGGGGGTGAATAAGGTTCAGGAGGACGGGATTTTCAATATGAAACCAAAATCAAGAACACGGAGGGACATGACCTCAAACCAGCAGGATTATTTTACTGAAAGGGTAGTTGATGCTTGGAATAAACTTCCAGCAGTAGTAGTGAGCCGGACAACAGTAGATAGCTTCAAATATGATTGGGACAAACATAGATCTATACAAAGACAAAAAAGCTAAAAAAAAAAAAAAAAAAAAAAAACATGCATAAATAATAATAAAAAAAGGGCAGACTCAATGGACCACTTGGTCTTTTTCTGTTTTTACCTTTTTTTTTACGTTTTAAACAGTCAGGCAACTAGCATTTTCAGAAGGGGGTCAGCAATGACAGCCCCTCTCTATCATGAAAGTATTCCAAATACATTGATAAACCAGATGCCGATGTTTGTAAAACTGCCGCAATCGCTATCTGGGATCGCTGGAGTTTGAATGCGCACAGAAGCATTGGCATTCCTTTGCTGAATATAACGCAGATGCGCATGTGCCAGATCTGATCGTGTCTGAATGTTGCTGTATTGTAGGAAGCCAGAAGTTGTGTGTAGACATGTGCACAATAGAAAAATGTGTTTATTTTCGTTTCGTTTCTTTCGTTTCCGTTGATTCGTAACAATTCGTAATTTCGTAAGTCGTCGGTGTTCGTATTCGTAAGGATTCGTATTTTCTTAAGAGTTATTTTTTTGTTGATTCGTTTTTCCGTTAGTTTAATTTTCGTTTATTCGAAATTTGGACGCATTCGTATTTTCGTAGATTTAGTTACATTCGTACTTTCATTAGATTGATTTATTCGTACTTTCGTAACATGGTTTTCGTAGATTCGTAATCGGAGCATAATTCATAATTGTATGTAATGTGTATGCTTTTATTACATTTTAAGAGACACGGAAAATTACGAATCGAAAAAAAAAAGTTACGAATGTACGAATTTTTTCATTCGATCCATTCGTAGCACGTTAAGCAGCGCCATTGTAATAGACACGGAAAATTATGAATTGAAAAAAAATAAAAAAAAGTTACGAATGTACGAATTTTTTCGTTCGATCCATTCGTAGCACGTTAAGCAGTGCCATTGTAATAGACACGGAAAATTATGAATCGAAAAAAAATAAAAAAAAAAAGTTACGAATGTACAAATTTTTTCGTTCAATCCATTCGAAGCACGTTAAGCAGCGCCATTGTAAGGGACACGGAAAATTACCAATTCAAAAAAAAAAAAAAAGTTACGAATTTTCGAATTTTTTCGTTCATTTTGATTTCCGTTGTTCCTGTTTTCGTTTTTCGGATTTTCTTCTTTCGTAGTTTTGTTGTTTCTAATTTGGTTATTTCAGATTTTCGTTTTTTTTTTCGTATTCGTTCGATTCGAACATTCGTTATTTGTTAAAATTTTTAGCGAATCGTTCGTTCATTCGTACGATAACGAATGAACGAATATAACGAATTTTAACGAAAAACGAAAAAAAACGAAACGAATTGCACATGTCTAGTTGTGTGCTTTGTGAGAATAGCAGACCCTGAATACTGCACAATATAAAGGATATTAGAGATCATCATAGAGCCGTGACCTGTATAAAAGCTCTCAGCCTGCGGACACAAGTCACGCATCTCCTCGGCGTCCTCTCCTATTCTTATCATTTACAGCTGGCCGAACTGTCACCTTTGGATTTGTATGGAGTGTGTGGCTTTAGTATATGTGGGTGCTTATGTAATAAAACTTCGGATGACCATATGGTGTTATGGAGTTGAGAAAAGTGCTGACTTCGATCTTGTACTGCAGCTTTCCTCTAAAAAAAATAAAAATAAAGGCTGTAAAGTTTTAGTGTGCGTTTCCCTGTTATGGAGAATTCCAGTTGGCTGCCCACATGAGAGGTCTTCGGCTGCTTTAGGTGATTTCTCATGTTATTCTACTATAGGCAGGAGGTAGGGGGGCTCCAGGTATGCCTGCTCCACTTTAACGGGATATTCCGAAACAGGGTGGATTTGATTTAAATCACGATTTAAATCACAATTTTAAATCCTGATTTAAATCACTATTAAAAAGGCTTGATTTAAATCAACTCGATTTAAATCATAATTTTTCAAGAGCAACTGTCATCTCTGTCCCACAGCCGCTCCTCCTCTGACCCGCTGTTGACTCGCCGACAGTCCCATTCACTTTAATGGGACGACTGGTGATGCGGCAGGGACACAACAAGGTGAGGGACGTGGTGGCAGCAGGTGATTGGATGCCCGCTAACAGGCGCTGCCATGATGGATTCGGAAATGACAGGTGCTCTTTAAATGTAAGGAGTCGTTCTTGTTGGTAGTTAGAATCTTTAATATTTGCAAACAAAATGAAGGTTCCTATTTAGAATAATAAACTGTCAGGTTAGTAAAACAGTGATATCAGAACCGATTCAATCATACAGTTTGTAGTGTACATAGATTTGAAAAACAATGGGATAAAGGAATATTCCTGACTTTGTTTTATCTCGGGGTTACTGTGAAATTGTGTGAATGCATCAATGCAGTGCATGTTATCGCAGAGCTTGGATTCATCGAATGAGTTTACCAAAAATGCTACTAATGCAGAATATACAGCCTCATGCTACACAACTAAGCTCCATTTCAGGCTGAATAAACTAAATTATTAATGTATCCTAAATAGAAAACAATCTTTAGATAGATTTGTACTACAAAAGCATTTTATTAAAATAATTTGATAAAAATCAAAAAAATCGATTTGAATCATAAAAATCAGATTTAAATGAAAACAATCATTGTTTTTTATCCACCCTGTAATGAAATAATGGAGTTTGTGTTGGATTAACCACCTGATTACTGTGCACTTAAACCCCCCTCGTGACCAGACCAATTTTCAGCTTTCGGCGCTGACGCACTTTGAATGACAATTGCGCGGTCATACAACACTGTACCCAAATGAAATTTTTATCATTTCTTTCCCACAAATAGAGCTTTCTTTTGGTGGTATTTAATCACAGCTGGGGTTTTTATTTTTTGCTAAACAAACAAAAAAAGATGGAAAATTAAAAAAATAAATAAATCATGTTTAATAGTTTGTTATAAAATTTTGCAAACAGGTAATTTTTCTGCTTCATTGATATGCGCTGATGAGGCGGCACAGGTGGGCACTGATAGGCTGCACTGGTTGGCACTGATAGGCTGCACTGGTGGGCACTGATAGGCTGCACTGGTGGGGACAGATAAGTCGGTACTGATGGGGACAGCAAAGATGGCACTGATGGGCACGGATGGGTGACACTGATGGTTGGCACTGATGGGCACTGATAGGTGGCACTGATGGGCACTGGTAGGTGACACAGATGAGCACTGGCAGGTGACACTAATGTGCAGCACTGTGGGCACTGAGAGATGGCACTGTGGGCACTGAGAGATTGCACTGTGGGCACTGAGAGATGGCACTGTGGGCACTGACAGATGGCACTGTGGGCACTGGTAGGGCGGCACTTTATTGAGCAAAGGTGGGCACCATGGATTGGGCACATTGCATTGAGAGGGACTGATGTCCCTCTCACTGCCGCCAGTGATCGGCTTTTTTTTTTTTTTCTCCTCGCGCTGTCAGCGCGAGGAGGAAAAAAGCCGATTACCGGCTCTGTTATATTTACATGATCAGCTGTCATTGGCTGACAGCTGATCACGTGGTAAGGGGTCGGGATCGACCCCTTACTCGGATCTGTGATCCAGCGAGTCTCACAGACTCGCTGATCACAGAGCGCGCCGTGCGCGCCCTTCAGGGGGTGCGCAGGCAGCTCGTGGCCGGGACGACGTCAATAGACGTTGTCCCGGCACATTAGATCCGCGCTGTAGCCGTCATTCGGCTATAGCGCGGATCTCAGGTAGTTAAAGCAGATATAAAAGACATGAATGAATGCGGTTCTGTATTAATTAAAGCACTATAAACACCAAATGCAAACATTTATAATACCATAATTACCAAATCTTAGATGTGATGGCTGCATTCGTTTTCCTTTTTAGGCTTTCTTTTTTCTGTTTTCATTTGGTGATCCAGCCAATAAGTCTGTTGTTTTTCACAAGCTCTCCAGCAGATTGTACCAGTTTACATGGAAGAGAATAAGCCGGGAAAGGCAGAATGCATTCTATGCATTAAGATAAAAAGCCTTCCGTGTGCAGCAGCCTCCCTCTCAGCCCCCTTAACACTTACCTGAGGTCCCTCTCTGTTCAGGGAGGTCCACGAGTGTCTCAGCCTTCTGAGATTCTTCTTCCTGATTAGCTGAAGTGCCATTGGCTCTTGCTGCTGTCAATCAAAGTCAGCTAGCCAATCGGGGAAGAGAGGGGGGGTGGGGCCGGGTTGGGGCTCTGTGTCTGAATGGATACACAGGGCTGCAGCAAGGCTCGGGTGCCCCCATAGCAAGCTGCTTGCTGTGGGGGCACTGGACAGGAGGGAGAGGCCAGGAGCACAGAAAAGGGACCCAAGAAGAGGAGGATCCAGGTTGCTCTGTGCAAATCCACTGCAACAGAGCAGGTAAGTATAACATGTTTATTATTTTTATAGGGAAAAAAATTAGACTTTACAATAACAGGGCAGGGGTGATTAGCCCCTTGTTGCCTCCTGGGCCTTTAAGTTGTTTCAGATGTCAGAAGTTGGGGGGGGGGGGGGGGGGTTATGATCGTGTGGCCACTGTGGTTGGCTGTCACAGTGGTCACATGTTCAGAAAGCTCCCGATCGCATGTAGCACTCGGGAGCTTTCCATTAGCCACTGGCAACTGCCCCACCGGGAATGCGCAGGGCACGCGCTTTTGGCACAGCTGTGTTTACATTCTGATACGCAAATATGCAGCCGCTCTGCGTTAAGGCCCACCCGCTGAGAGGCCGCATATTTGTGTGCTGTTGGGGCCAAGAGGTTAAAATGATGAGCTTTTAATTATTCATGCAAAACCCTTTATCCTAAAAGGAAAAAAAAACAGTTTGCTGTAACTGATTATAAAGTGTGAGCTGGAGTTTGTCTTCAATTTGTTTATCTAAATCTGCTCATACATTTTACACTACCCTCCCCATCAGACTGACAATGCTGCTGTCTGATGTGACTCCTGTGTCATTCCTCCAGAGTTGTGTCTCACTTATACAGGCGTGTTACTGGCCAGATCACCAGGTAAAAACAGAGGGGAAAAAGCCAAATAAAAGAAGGCTAATGCAGCCACCACATCTAATGATTGGTCAGCAGTAATATAATACATTTTTGTTTTTGGGTTTAATGCAGCTTAAATATATCATTAAGACCCCTTTCACACTGAGGCGCTTTTCAGGCGCTTTCACGCAAAAAAAAGCGCCTGAAAAGCTTACGAAAACCTATTTCCATTAAAATCAATGAATGCTTTCACACTGGGGCAGTGGGCTGGCAGGGTGGTGAAAAAATGCCCCTCTTCATTGAAATGAATGGAAAGCTCTTCAAAAGCACCTGAAAAGCTCTTCAAAAGCGTTCAAATGTTTTACTGGCAGTTTAGAATCTCCTCAGTCTGAAAGGGGCCTTAAGTACAAATCCCCCCATGCAGTAGGGCTGCCCCTGTGTACAAGGGCTCAATGCTTATTTAGGTCTAGGGGATGGGAAAAGCAGTTTTACTTTCCCAAACCTCTATCCGCTACTCCCTTACACTCCGGCAGTGGACTGTCCCTTGGCATTGTTGTGGCCTGTGCAGGGCCATGGGCTCAGAATTGGACTTGGTGACATCAGAGGACCTGTGACTGCTGGAGCATAGGGGAGAAGAAGCCATGGGGACTGGTCTAGTAGTGTATAGGGAGCCTGCGCAAGCAGAGGGTCGAGTAAGCAAAACTGCTTTTTTTTTGGTCCCCTAGAGCAGTGTTTCTCAACTCCAGTCCTCAAGGCGCCCCAACAGGTCATGTTTTCAGGATTTCCCTCAGATGAAACGGCTGTGGTAATTACTAAGGCAGTGAAACTGATCAAATCACCTGTGCAAAATAATGGGAAGTTCGAAAACATGACCTGTTATGCCCCGTACACACGAGCAGATTTTCTGTCCGAAAAATCTTGAAAGGTTTTTCCGACGGAATTCCGTTCAAGCTTGTCTTGCAAACACACGGTCACACAAAAGTTCGCTGAACTTTCGACCGTCAAGAACGCAGTGACGTTCAACACTATGACAAGCCGAGAAAATTAAGTTCATTGCTTCCGAGCATTCGTTGAATTGTTTCCAAGCATGCCTAGGAATTTTGCGCGTCGGAATTGCTACAGACGATTGGAATTTCGGATCGGAACTTTTTCTGACTGAAAAATTGAGAACATGCTCTCAATCTTTTGCTCGCGGGAATTCGGCCAGCAAAAGTCCGATGGAGCATACACACGGTCGCATTTTCCGACTAAAAGCTCTCATCTGTCTTTTGCTGGCCGAATTCCCGATTGTGTGTGCATTAGGGGTACTTGAGGACTAGAGTTGAAAAACATTGCCCTACAGGATTTACTTTTCATGGGCTTCAGCTTTAAAATAGAACTTTAAGGGCAACGCGTTTTATTTATTTTTTTCATTTAGGATAGAGTGAGGAATTATACACACTGTATTTTTGCCATCTGTGTCCCACTGGGCAGATTTCCCTTCATTTCCTGTCCCATTGCCAAAAGTGAGTGGAAACCCTTCT
Organism: Lithobates sylvaticus; assembly: GCA_028564925.1. Taxonomy (NCBI): domain Eukaryota; kingdom Metazoa; phylum Chordata; class Amphibia; order Anura; family Ranidae; genus Lithobates; species Lithobates sylvaticus. The sequence goes on along the minus strand of CM053028.1, from coordinate 485,885,268 downwards.
AAAGTTAGGGAATTCCTGGTTCCCAGAACTAGTGTCCCCATTGAAAATTATCTCCACTATTCCTGTTCTGGGGACAACCCCAAATTTAGGATTTTCTTTTACATTCACTTTCGTAGTTAATAGTAAACAGGGCAAATGGAGAGAACTAATCTACCTAACAGGGGCACAGACAGCTATAAAACCTGACAGGGGTTCTAAATTCTCTCCACTCTATACAAAACTGACCCCCCTGTTCACACTGACTGCGGTAATGAAGCCGTGAGATTTCAGCTGAACTTACAAGATTTCTCTCCCGCATGTCAGTCGGGCTTCAGGGGGGCGATTTCAGAGACATCAATGGAAATCGCACCTGAAATTCGCCAAAAGTAGTACAGAAACGACTTTTGGGAATCGGTGCGGCGCAAGTGCGGTGGCGCAAATGCGGCGTTGCACCGATTCGGACGCTGCCATTGCCGGCAATTGCCGCCGTTTTGACATGTTAAATCGCATGCCAAATCACATCAATGTGAGCCAGGGCTAAAGAAAAAAGTTTGCCTTTAGTTATACTTTAATTGTATTTTGTTTAACCACTTGCCGACTGCCGCATGTACATATACGTCGGCAGAATGCCACGGCTGGGCAAATGGGCGTACGTCCCTTTGAATTTGCCACAGTGTGGTCACATGTGCGCCGGCGGCGGCGCGCGTGACCCTGCCGGGAGCTCCGTGAGTAGGATTGCGGGTCCTGCGGACTCGATGTCCGCAGAGAAACCCGCGATCGTCTCACGGAGCTGAAGAACGGGGAGATGTTAATGTAAACAAACATTTCCCCAGTTCTGCCTAGTGACACTGTCACTGATCATAGCTCTGATGTGTCACATGTAGCCACGCCCCCTAACAGTTAGAATCACTCCCTAGGACACACTTGAGAAATCACTTTGAAAAACACCCCCCCCCCCCCCATTTCTGGCCATGGCCATCTTGAGTAAGGGCAAATGTTCATCTGCCCTTAGCTCAAGCATGCATGCAGGAAAGGGTGCTTAGCTGAATAAACCCCTCCTCCTTCACTCCCCTCCTGAAAACTTCTGGGATGTATGACACCATTTGCCTAGGCAAAAAAAACAGGAAGTATCTGAAATGTAAAAAAAAAAAAAAAAAACTTAGAACAAGAAAATATGATATACTTTCCTGTCTATGTACTATTGCTGACAACATGAGGATTATAGTCAATGTTGATTGGGAGAATGAACTACTATGCAACAGGCACACTGGACTGTTTGGACGTTATTACAGCAGCTGTTTTTGGCTTCGATTTTTTTTTTTCTACAGTCAATAAACTCCCCATCATGTTATCCTATGTGTCCATGCTCACATAGGCTGCTATCAACTGTTTTTGGCTGGAGCGTTTTTTGGCTGTAAAAAAAACCCCAAAACGAGTGGGTTCTGAGAGCAGTTTTTCAGCGCCGATAAACGCTCACAAACGTGGCTCACTGGCGTTTTTTTTTTGTTTTTGATCCCATTGATTTAAAAAAAAGAAAAAAAAAAAAAAGCTTAAAAACACTGACGCTGAAAAACGCCCAAAAAAAACACTAAACAGCGCTCTTGCAAAAACACGTTGAAAAACTGACCGCAAAGCTACTGCCATTTTTTTAACGTTATTATAACGTCCAGTGTGCGCGAGGCCTTATAGTTTATATAAAAGCCGGTTCTTCTTTTGCTATACTGTATATGTGTTAGCATTGGTTGCAGATCAGAAGATAACATGATAGTGGGTAGGATGGTCTGGACGTGTGGCTTTCCTATATTTAAAATGGCGCGCAGCAGAGACCTCTGCTTTTATTGTGAAATAAATATACGTTTACCAGGTCCTTCTTGCTAGCTAGCCGTGATGAGTGCTGGAGAAGTTAATGGAGCTGAGGAGTTCAGAATACGGCTGATTTTGATTTGCTACTGCAGTTTTCCTGAAGCGAAACAAGGGGCTGTAAAGTTTTGATTGTGCATTTTGCTTTTATTGAGAATTACAACTTCTAGGATTTCTGTAGAGATAGAACAATATAAGTTTTCAAGCGGAACTATATTGGTCGATCCCTAAACTAAACCCATTGATTTAACAGTTTCAGAAAACAGTAATGCCGCGTACACACAACCGGTTTTCCCGTCGGAATAAACTCCGAAGGTTTTTCCGACGAAGTTCCGCTGAAACTGTCTTGCGCAGTGGCGGCTGGTGCTCAAAATTTTTGGGGGGCGCAAACAAACAGCCTCACTGTGCCATCAAACGCTGCCACTGTGCCCATCAAACGCTGCCACTGTGCCCATTAAACGCTGCCACTGTGCCCATCAAACGCTGCCACTGTGCCCATCAAACGCTGCCACTGTGCCCATCAAACGCTGCCACTGTGCCCATCAAACGCTGCCACTGTGCCCATCAAACGCTGCCACTGTGCCCATCAAACGCTGCCACTGTGCCCCAAGTGCTGCCACTGTGCCCCAAGTTCTGCCATTGTGCCCCAAGTTCTGCCATTGTGCCCCAAGTTCTGCCACTGTGCCCCAAGTTCTGCCACTGTGCCCCAAGTTCTGCCATTGTGCCCCAAGTTCTGCCATTGTGCCCCAAGTGCTGCCATTGTGCCCCAAGTTCTGCCATTGTGCCCCAAGTTCTGCCATTGTGCCCCAAGTTCTGCCATTGTGCCCCTTAAGTTCTGCCATTGTGCCCCTTAAGTTCTGCCATTGTGCCCCTTAAGTGCTGCCATTGTGCCCCAAGTTCTGCCACTGTGCCCCTTAAGTGCTGCCACTGTGCCCCCTGCCTGCCCTCTGCACTTACCTTGTCCCGGTGTGCAGCTGGTGACGGCGTCAGGCGACGAGCGGTGTCTCCGTCGGATGTCTCCGTCGGATGTCTTCTCCCGCGCTCCTCCTGTCTTCTTCTGCTGTGATTGGACGCTAGGTGATTGGACGCCTAGCGTCCAATCACAGCGCCTGTGACTTCAGCCAATCAGGTGACAGGTAACAGACCTGGCAACCTGATTGGCTGAGAGGCGGGTCTGTGTTAGGGAAGCGATGTATTCGCTTCCCTAACACAATACTGTGTAATCAGCGAACGCACAGCCGTGCGCCCGCTGTTTACACTTAGGGAAGCCTATTAGAGCACACCGCTCTAATAGGGTCCCCTATTAGAGCTTACAGCTCTAATAGGGGCGCTTCCCGCAACACCCCCCCCACTGTAATTCAGATGCCCGGCGCCCGATCAGGGGCCGGACACCTGAATAGGGGGCGGCAGCGGTGACAATAGATAGATTCATGCAATGCATGAATCTATCTATTGGTGATAGAGCGGTGCATACTGCAGTGCACTGTGCAAGGCGCCCTTAAAGGGACATGTTTAAATAAAAATGTTTTTTTTTTTTTTGAACTTTTTTATTTTTATTTTTTTTTTTATTTTTTTTAACTGCAAGGAGGGGGGGGGGGGGGGCGGGGCCCGGGCGCCCCCTATGGACGGGCCGCCACTGGTCTTGCGTACACAGGATCACACCAAAGTCCAACCGTCTAGAACTCTGTGATGTACAACACGTACGACTGGACTCGAAAAAAAGGAAGTGCAATAGCCAGTAGCCAATAGCTGCCATCTCGTACTTGCTTCAGAGCATGCACTGTTTTTGGTCCGTAGGAACAGCATACAGACGAGCGGTTTTCCCGATAGGAATTGGTTCTGTCAAAAATATTTAAAACATGTTCTATTTCTAGGTCCGTCAGGATTTTCAGAAAAAAAAAAATGAGGCACACACACGATCGGAATATCTGATGAAAAGATTCCGTCTGAATTTTTCTGCCGGAAAGTCTGACCGTGTGTATGCAGCATTACAGTCCAGCACGTCCTGGGATTGTAATGCCCCGTACACACGGTCGGAAAATCCGACCACAAAATCCATCGGATTTTTTCCGACGGATTTAGTCCGACACTAATGTTGCATACACACGGTCGGACAAAGTTGTCGGAAAATCCGATCATTCTGAACGTGGTGACGTTTGTTGCCTACGATGGGACTACGTAGAGGCTAGTAGCCAATAGCTTTGGTCTTGTAATGTGATCTGAGCATGCGTGGCACTTTGTCCGTCGGAATTCGCTACACACGATCGGATAGGACTTTGTTGTCGGAAAATTTGAGATCAGGAGATAAAACTTTGTCCGTCGGACAATCCGATGGAAAATGTCCGATGGTGCCTACACGGTCGGAATTTCCAACAACATTGTCCGATAGGACAGAATCCATCGTAAAATCCGACCGTGTGTATGGGGCTTAACTGTCACATTGGTTGTGCTCTCGACCAAATGGTCAAACCATCAAATGGTTGGTGTCATAACTGATCACATGTGCAGCACCATGGCAGTGGAAGATCAAACAGGGGCCAAGATGGCAGCTTCCTTGGCTGAAAACAATAGGAGGGTTTAGTTCCGCTTTAACCACTTCAAAACCGGCCTATTTTGGCCTATTCTGCTTCATGTAAACATCATAATTTGTTTGCTAGAAAATTACTCAGAACCCCCAAACATTATATACGTTTTTTTTAGCAGACACCCTAGGGAATAAAATGGCGGTCATTGCAACTTTTTATCTCACACGGTATTTGCGCAATAATTTTTCAAACGCCTTTTTTTGAAAAAAAAAAAAAAAAAAAAACGGTTTCATGAATTAAAAAATAACAACACAGTAAAGTTAGTCCACTTTTTTTATATAATATGAAAAATGATGTTACGCCGAGTAAATAGATACCTAACATGTCACGCTTTAAAATTGTGCACAATCGTGGAATGGCCCCAAACTTCGGTACTTAATAATCTCCATAGGTGACGCTTTAAATTTTTTTACAGGTTACAGAGGAGGTCTAGTGCTATAATTGTTGCACGCGCTCTAACGCACGCGGCGATACCTCACATGTGTGGTTTGAGCGGCGTTTACATATGTGGGCGGGACTTACGTGTGCGTTCGCTTCTGAGCATGAGCTACCGGGGACAGGGGCGTTTTAAATTTTTTTTTTATTTATTTATTTTATTTTACTTCATTTTTTTTACTTTTACACTTTTTAATTTTTGGATCACTTTTATTCCTATTACAAGGAATGTAAACATCCCTTGTAATAGGAATGTATGTGACAGGTCCTCTTTATGGAGAGCTGTGGGGTCAATAAGACCCCACATCTCTCCTCCAGGCTGGAAAGCATGAGATCGGTAAAAAAAAATTCACCGATCTCATGCTGACAGCCGCAATCGCGGCTTTGTTTACTTCCGGGTACCATTCGTCCCTGTTCTCCATTTCAGGGACAAATTGGGCCCAAATTTTTGGGGTTCCTAGCAGCAAGTGGCCCTGAAACACAGGGCCCCAAATTCGGGTCATAAAATGTCATTCTCTGCGGCAGAAAAGTGCTTGACTCGAGTATAAGCTGAGGGGGGCATTTTCAGCACAAAAAAAATGTGCTGAAAAACTCGGCTTATACTCGAGTATATACGGTAGTTGTTTCATCCCTATTTTAATTTTATATATATATATATATATATAAGAAGTAATATTTGAGTTTGGACTCTGGTCCCATAACCCTGAACATGAAAAGTGGATGTCATGTTAAGGCAACTCGCTTTGTTATTGAACATAGAATTAATTCACATAGCGAAAAAACTGAATTAAGATACTTATTAAAGCGGAACTAAACCCATCGTCCCAGGGTCGCTGGTTCGAATCCCAACCATGACACTACCTGCCTGGAGTTTGCATGTTCTCCCTGTGCCTGCGTGGGTTTCCTCTGGGTACTCCGGTTTTCTCCCACAATCCAAAAACATGCAGGTAGGTTAATTGGCTTCTGTCCAAAAAATTGCCCCTACTATATGAATGGGGACCTTGGATTGTGGGCTCCTTGAGGGTAGGGACCGATGTGAGTGTGCAATGTACAAGGATAGGGACAGTTGTAGACACTCACTCAGGTTGAACTGGATGGACTGATGTCTTTATTCAACCTTACTAACTATGAAACTATTAAACATTAAAAAAAAATAGTTATATTCCCAGCATGCCAGCAATGAGTAACTGTCACATTGGTTGTGCTCTTAACCAAGCCGTTAAACCATCCAATGGCTGGTGTCAGGACTGATCATATGTGCAGCAACATGCCAGTTGTAGATCAAACAGAGGCTAATGCCTTGTACACACGGTCGGACATTCCGACCACAAAATCCGTCTGATTTTTTCCGACCGATTTTGGCCGAAACTTGTGTTGCATACACACGGTCGGACAAAGTTGTCGGAAAATCTAATCGTTCGGAACGAGGTGACGTAGAAAACGTACAACGGGACTACGTAGAGGCCAGTAGCCAATAGCTTTCGTCTCCAAATTTCTTCTGAGCATGCGCGGCACTTTGTGCGTCGGAATTCTCTACACACGATCGGAAAAAGTCAGATCGGAATATTTTAGATACTGCTCTCAAATTTTTTCCGTCGGAAATTCCGAAGGAAAAAGCCCGCTAGAGCCCACACACGATCGCATTTTCCGACAACATAATCCAATCGGACTTTTTCCATCTGAATATCCGACCGTGTGTATGGGGCATTAGATGGCAGCTTCCTTGGCTGAAAAGGATTTCAGGGTTTAGTTCCGCTTAAAAAAAAAAAAAAGTGACAGTTGTTATTAAATAAATCCAATGATTTGCAAATTACAGTCACGTGAATGAAAATAAGGCCCTTTGTATAGGTCTGTGAATTGAGCATACGATGGCCTGCAGCAGGACCTGAGATAGCAGACACTTGGAGCGGAGCAGATTTTGTTAAATATTACACTTCAGGAGGAAAGTTAATTCTTAGCAACAAGCTGCATTGTGTGTAATGGCTGGATGAAGAGCAGCGTACTGTCATTGCTATCATTTCCAGATACAAGCCCAAATCATTTTTGTTTGTTCTTCCAGTGCACCCAGATAAAAAAAAAGGAGACGTGGATAAATAAGTTTGCATTTTGTGTATTGTGGGATTTTGTGTCACCTGCAGATATCCTGAATGAAGCAGAGCAGAGGATTATGGGTAGAAGCATGCAAATCATCTACGTTTCACCTGCGTCATGTCAGTTCACAGTGATTTCGGAGTAGATCTGCAGATTACTGAATACATAATGAAAAAGCAGCTGCATAGCTATGCTATGTATTTAGTCATATTCTATGTCATAGTCTAATCCTATGGACGAGGCTGCTGGAAGACCTAAGATTGTCATCCAGATTATTTCAGTAAAGCTATGCTGTCTATGCGGCTAAGACCCCTTTCACACTGGAGGCGTTTTTCAGGCACTTTAGCGCTAAAAATAGCGCCGTTAAAAAAGTCCTGCAAGCAGTATCTTTGGGGCTCTTTAGGAGCGGTGTATACACCCCTCTTAAATGCCCCTGCCCATTAAAATCAATGGGCAGAGCCGCCAAAGCAGCTGCAAAGCGCCTCGGCAGCTGTGCTTTTAACCCTTTATTCAGCCAATAGCAGGGGTTAAAAGCGCCCCGATAGCGGCCGAAAAGTGCCTCTAAAACAACGGTAAAACGCTGCTAAAACTAGCGGCGCTTTAAAGTGGGATTCCACCCTAAAGTGGAACTCCCGCTTTTCGGAACCCTCTCCCCCTCCGGTGTCACATTTGCCACCTTTCAGGGGGGGGGGGGGTGCAGATACCTGTCTAAGACAGGTATTTACACCCACTTCCGGGCATAAACTCCCACGGGAGTTTACGCAGCTTCCTGTCCCGGCGCGCTGTCTGCCGGGACACACACGTGTCCCGGCAGACAGCGCTGAAGATTCTCATTGCGCCGCACGACTCGCGCATGCGCAGTAGGGAATCGGGAAGTGAAGCCACTTCCTGATTCCCTCACCGAGAATGGCGCCGGCTACAGCAGAGAGCCGAGCGATCGATCGACCTCTGCTGCAGACACACCGCTGGACCCTGGAACAGGTAAGTGTCCATTTTTTAAAAGTCAGCAGCTGCAGTATATTTGTAGCTGCTGGCTTTTAAAAAAAAAAATTTTCAGTACAGTCCCGCTTTAACGTTAACTCGGCCGCGCTGTCAGTGTAAAAGGGCTCTAATGCATTGTACACACGTTAGGATTTTCCGAAGGAAAATGTTCGACGGGAGCTTATTGTTGGAAATTCCAACCGTGTGTAGGCTCCATCGGACATTTTCCATCGGAATTTCGATTTTGTGTACACAATTCTTACGCACAAAGTGCCACGCATGCTCGGAATCAAGCAGAAGAGCCGCACTGGCTATTTAACTAAATTTTTCTCGGCTCGTCGTACGTGTTGTACGTCACAGCGTTCTTGACGTTCGGAATTTCTGACAAGATTTGTGTGACAGTGTGTATGCAAGACAAGTTTGAGCCGACATCCGTCAGAAAAAAATCATGGATTTTGTTGTCAGAAAATCCGATCGTGTGTACAGGGCATTAGAGTGTTATAGCTGACGGCTGTTCAATGTGTTTCTATGCCATAGGCTGTATAGTGATAGTGACTTACCTGGTAAAGAGGGCCATAGTTGGGTGCACACTAACCAGAACAAAGCAGGACATTTGTTCCAGAGATGGGAGAAAAGGCATACCAGACTGGGGGGATTCATTTTGGTCTCCATGTTTACCAGTCTGCATATGATTCCAAAAAAATGCAGATGACGGCACTCTAATGTTAGGTGCAATCTTTTTTTTGTTTCATTAAACTTTGGTATAATTGGCAGATGAGATCTCTTATGCATTTTACACTTAACAGTGCTTAGTCATAGAGACCAATCTGCATGTGGTGATAGGTGATGATGAGCTATGGGGTGAGCGTGCATCCTAATTCACAACCATGTCAGCTCACCCTGAAATCCAGGGGGCACCCTGATTTTTTTAACCCTTTCACCCTGTATAATGTACATATCTCTCTGAGGCTGTCCTGTGCTGCAACCATGTCCATTAATTTGAATGGGTTGCAATTGGTGGGCAGGGGGTTATAAATCTTACCATGACGGAAAGCATCGTGGTCACGGCATGTGTACGTCCCCATCTGGCTAACTTTGAAATTAAAGGAGGGCTAAACAGGCATTTTTTTCTGCATGTGTAAATGAGCTCTAATACATAAAGTGCTACTAAACCCACAACAGTAAAATTAGTCTGTTTATGCAGTAAAGCATGCTTGTTATACTCACTTTGGAACCCAAGGGGTTAATCCTCTGCATTGTGTAAAAAAAGCTATTTGATCCTGTCTTCTCTGATCCTCCCCTTCTTCCACAGTCCCCAATATATCTCCTGATAGAACAGAGGCCAGGGGACACTCTGCGCATGCTCAGTTTGGTGTGTATTGCTAGAGAGTTTTCTTATTTCTTTGGATGGTGCATGTGATCAGCACAGGACCAATCAGCACTGTCCAGACATAGGGTCAGGGGTCCTGCAGCCTCATAGGACAATCACAGAAGAATGAAAACTCCTCCTTCAAGCTTTAACCAGACACTGATAGAAGTCACAAGACTATATACCACTGATGAGAAAAGGTATTAAGCAGTTTATATTTACTAAAACTATTGTGTTTCCTCGTTCTGTGTACTGTGGGAGACCAGATATAGTGAATGCAGGGTCCTGGGTTTAGTAACACTTTAATGCAGTGTTTTTAAACACATGGCACCCATGGCTCCACTAGATTTTAGTTCGGGGTATCAGAGTAAAGGGGGCTGAATACAAATGTATGCCACACTTTTCACATAATTATTTGTAAAAAATGTTGAAAACCATTTATCATTTTCCTTCCACTTCACAATTATGTGCCACTTTGTGTTAGTCTATCCCAGTGATGGTGAACGTTGGCACCCCAGATGTTTTGGAACTACATTTCCCATGATGCTCATGCACTCTGCAGTGTAGTTGAGCATCATGGGAAATGTAGTTCCAAAACATCTGGGGTGCCAAGGTTCGCCATCACTGGTCTATCACATAAAATCCCAATAAAATACATTTAAGTTTTTGGTTGTAACATAACAAAATGTGGAACATTTTTAAGGGGTATGAATACTTTTTCAAGGCACTGTACATTAGTCCAGCATTGAGCAATGATGACTTTTTTTGGGCGTGTGTAGCATGGCCAAAGTCTGGAACTAGTTAACCATCTGAGATCCACGCTATAGCCGAATGACGGCTACAGCGCGGATCTAAGATGCCGGGACGACGTCTATTGACGTCGTCCCGGCCACGAGCTGCATGCGCGCCCCCTGAAGGGCGCGTGCGGCGCGCTCTGTAATCAGCGAGTCTGTGAGACTCGCTGGATCACAGATCCGAGTAAGGGGTCGATCCCGACCCCTTACCATGTGATCAGCTGTCAGCCAATGACAGCTGATCATGTGATAATAACAGAGCCGGTAATCGGCTTTTTTTCCTCCTCGCGCTGACATCAGTCCCTCTCACTGCAATGTGCCCAGGGTCCATGGTGCCCACCTTTGCCTAATAAAAGTGCCGCCTACCAGTGCCCACTAGCTCCACCTGTCAGTGCCCACAGTGCCATCTGTCAGTGCCCACAGTGCCAGTGCTGAACATCAGTGTCACCTACCAGTGCTCATCAGTGTCCCCTACCAGTGCCCATCAGTGCCTATCAGTGCCACCTATCAGTGCCCATCAGTGCCATCTATCAGTGCCACCTATCAGTGCCATCTATCAGTGCCCATCAGTGCCATCTATTAGTGCCCATCAGTGCCCTCCATCAGTGCCCATCAGTGCCACCCATCCGTGCCACCCATCCATGCCACCCATTCCTGCCCATCAGTGCCATCTTTGCTGTGCCCATCAGTACCGACTTATCTGTCCCCACCAGTGCAGCCTATCAGTGCCCACCAGTGCAACCTATCAGTGCCCACCAGTGCCGCCTCATCAGCGCATATCAATGAAGCAGAAAAATTACCTGTTTGCAAAATTTTATAACAAACTATTAAACATGATTTTTTTTTTTTTTTTTTAATTTTCCATCTTTTTTTGTTTGTTTAGCAAAAAATAAAAACCCCAGCTGTGATTAAATACCACCAAAAGAAAGCTCCATTTGTGGGAAAAAAAATGATAAAAATTTCATTTGGGTACAGTGTAGTATGACAATTGTCATTCAAAGTGCGTCAGCGCCAAAAGCTGAGAATTGGTCTGGTCACGAGGGGGGTTTAAGTGCCCAGTAATCGGGTGGTTATGGAAAATCCTTTCCAAATACCTGAAAACCCAGTTGAAACACATATCTGAGACCTGTATAATAATCCAAATGGTTTTGGTTACATTCGACCCCCGTTAGGCACTTGAGTCTACTGGCATAGGTGGTTCCAAATATAAATAGTCACCTTGTGTGTAGACCTAGTTGGGTGCTCTTGAAAAGAAAATCACAGACTTAATATAGGCTACATATGAGAACAAATGTAATACATGTTAAAGCAGAACCCCAGCCAAAAAGATGAAGCTAAAAATGAATAGCCCAATAAAAGATAAAATAATAAAACCAGCTTCAATCCTTCAGTTTTTCCTGCAGTAATTGTTTCTGGTACTAGATGTCCTCAGTCTGATGGATAGCATCATTCAACCTGCTTCCCCTGAGCCCAGAACACCCTGGACCTACATCGGTATGTGACTGGACAGTAAAGCAGCACAGTGTTTTCTCCTCCTATCAGCAAGCTTCTTGTCAGCACATGAACTGATTAACTCCATGGGCTGCTTCTTCCTCTCCCAATGTGAGCTCTGTTGTAAATGGGCAAGAAGCTGATACCAGGTCACATTTAGGTCCTTACACTGCTTGCATTTATAAAAAATATATTTCATGATGTGTTAATGATTAGAGAACTGCAATAATTTATGCCTAGAGATGAGCTAGATGAGCTTTATATAATGCAACCAGTGTGCAAATAAACATATCTACCTTGTCAGTATTAAGGGTCCATGCACACTAGGCAGCAGAAAAAAATGGCAGAACTGCTGGCAGAAAAAAAGCAGCATGAAAAACGCTCCTACGAAACATATTGTACACTTGTTTGGGAGCGTTTATGAGCGTTTGCAAACGGTTTTCCCCAAAACGCTAGAAAAATGCTCAGTGCGCCTAAATGCTGTGTTTAGGCATGTCAAGTGTTTTTTCTGCCCTAAAGCTCCTCCCAAAAATGCACTTTTTTCTGCCTGTAAACGCTCCTATACAGATATACCTGTAAACACCCAAATGTACATGAACACATAGGCTAACATAGAGTTTAGCACGATACTAAGCATTTGCAGGAGTACTTGTACTCGAGCAAATGCTCCGATACTGAGACCAATTCCTTCAAGTCCGCAAACCAGTGCAATTTTTCATGCAATTTGACAGTTCAAAATCACTTGATAAGTCACACCCCATTGCCGGCAATGGAACCGATCAAATTGATGCGACTCAAGTCTCAGCAACTTTGGAAAAGGTTCCAGCACTACTTTTTTCTGATTTGATTGCAACTTGCATTGACTTCTGTTTAATGAATTTGGAAGCCCCAATGAAATCGAAGGTCCAAATTGCACTGATCTGCAGCTTTGAAATCGCGCTGAAGTAGCACGATTTTAAACCCACGCTGGTGTGAACCAGGGCTTACAATTCTTCATAGTTAGAAAGAAACCGTAATCATTTTTCATTCCTCAAAAAAAAAAACTGTCCCATGACACTAAAAATAGCTATCGGTAATTGGTATCGGCGAGTACTTGAGAAAAAGTATCGGTACTCGTTAGAACTGCACATTTAATCATTAAAAAAATGCGATCTCGATTCAACCCCCCACACGATCTTACTCCAGCATCTCCACGATTCATGTAACAAGTGCAGAGTTCCCTGCTCACCGCTGTCAAAAAGAAAAAAACAGCCGGCAATGTTTATCAACAACATTGCTTAGTGCTGAAAGAGAGATAAAAAGAAACATTGGGGTTGATTTACTAAAGGCAGATCCACTCTGCACTGCAAGTGAACTTGGAAGTGCAGTTGCTGTAAATCTGAGCCGAAGATCTGAAATGAGGGGAAGCTCTGCTGATTTTATCATCCAGTCATGTACAAGCAAAAAAGCATTTTTTTATTTTCCTTGCATGTCCCCCTCGGATCTCCAGCGCCTGCACGCCCAAGTGCAACTACAGAGCACTTGTAGTGCAAAGTGGATTTGCCTTTAGTAAATAAACCCCACTGCATCTTTCCATTAATTTACAGATCAAAGGGATGACTTTTGGTCTGCAAATGAGTTCAGTTTAACCACTTAAAGCGGAGTTCCACCCAAAAGTGAAACTTCCGCTTATCTGTCTCCCCCTTTCTGGTGCCACATTTAGCACCTTTCAGGGGGGCGGGGGAGCGGGTACATGTTTTGACAGGTATCCTGTCCTCACTTCTGTACGTCAGAAGTCCGGCCCCCTCCTCCTCCCTCCTCCTTCCCCTGCTGTTGGGACTTACCGCCAATGGAAACATTGGCTGCAGTGCCGACATCGCTGGACTCCAGGACAGGTAAGTGATCTAATGTTAAAAGTCAGCAGCTTACAGTATGTGTAGCTGCTGACATTAAATTTTTTTGAGGGGGAGGCAGAACTCTGCTTTAAAGACTATTGCCGCGTACACACGATCGGAAATCCGGCCAGCAAAAGACCGATGAGAGCTTTTGGGCGGAAAATGCGACCGTGTGTAGGCTCCATCGGTCTTTTGCTGGCCGAATTCCCGCCAGCAAAAGATTGAGAGCAGGTTCTCAATTTTTCGGTCAGAAAAAGTTTCGATCGGAAATTTTGATCGTCTGTACCGATTCCGACGCGCAAAATTCCTACGCATGCTCGGAAACAATTTGACGCATTGAACTTAATTTTCTCGGCTCGTCGTTGTGTTGTACGTCACCGCGTTCTTGACGGTCGAAACTTTTGTGTGACCGTGTGTATGCAAGCCAAGCTTGAGCGGAATTCCTTCGGAAAAACCATCCAAGAATTTTCCGATGCAAAATCCTATCATGTGTAGCGGGCATAAACCTTTTTCTAACACTTGTTGCTTACAATTTAAAATCTGTATTTTTTTGCTAGAAAATTACTTATAACCCCAAACATTATATAATTTTTTTTGCCAGAGACCCTAGAGAATAAAATGGCGGTCATTGCACTATTTTATGTCACACTGTATTTGCGCAGCGATCTTTAAACACATTTTTTTGGGGGAAAAGATAAGCGAAACCGTAAAGTAAGCCAAATTTTTTTGTATAATGTGAAAGACGATGTAACGCCGAGAATAGTGATCTATATTGTAAGCAAAAAAAAAAATGTGATTCTCATTTTATCCAGAATCGTGCAGCTCTAGTACTCGGTCTTTACAAACTGGTATTGGTGCTTCCCTAATAGAGTTGCTTCTACAGGCTGAAAGAAAAAAAAACGCCAACCGCCTGTATAAGCAGCATTTTTTATGCCAAGTGTGCATGAGGCCAAAATGATTTTCATCCCATCTTCGCACATTTAGCAGACATTAACTGCAGAGGAAAATGTAACTATGTACATATATATGATTTATGCAGGCTTTCCCCTGCCATTTACTGTCTATAGTAAACACCAATCAATATATTTCAGAGCAATGTATATTTAAGCACATTAACCCATAGTAGCCAATCAGAATGTATCTTTTCAGGACCCTTAGGCACCTGTATTTACATTCCTGCCTGTGTGTGATTGGAGCTGTTCACATTGTTGGTGCTGAAATGCATACAGTGGTGGGATCCCTAATTCCTGCAGGTAGAGTAATAATAAAGGCAACATTTTTTTTTATTTATTTTTTTATTCACTTGACCCCCGGAATGTTTACCCCCCTTAATGACCAGGCCATTTTTTCGATACGGCACTGCGTTATTTTAACTGACAATTGCGGGATTGTGCGACGCTGTACCCAAATAAGATTTCTGTTCTTTTTTCCCACAAATAGAGATTGATTTATTTGATCACCTCTGCTGTTTTTATTTTTTTGCGCCATAAACAAAAAAAGACCGACAATTTTGAAGAAAATTTTTTTTTTTTCTATTAAACACATCCAATAAAAAAATGTTTTCATCAATTTAGGCCAATATGTATTCTGCTACATATTTTTGGTAGAACAAATTCCCAATAAGCGTATTATGATTGGTTTGCGCAAAATTTATAGCATCGACAAACTATGGGATATTTTTTTATTTTTACCAGTAAAAGCGGCAATCCGCAACCTATAGCAGGACCGCGATATTGCGACAGGTAATCGGACACTGACACTTTTGACACTTTTTGGGGACCAGTGACACGAATACAATGATCAGTGCTAAAAATATGCCCTGTCACTGTACTAATGACACTGCCTGGGAAGGGGTTAACATCAGGGGCGATTAAAGGGTTAACTGTGTTCCTAGCCAGTGTTTGTGTACTGTGGGAGGTGCCTTTACTAGGGAAAAGGCATAGATCTATGTTTCAGAGAATCCATGCCTTACCTACTGACAGAACCGCGATCAGCCTTGTTTACATAGATCAGGGGTCTCAAACTGGCGGCCGTCCAGCTGTTGCAAAACTACAAGTCCCATGAGGCATTGCAAGACTGACAGTTACAAGCATTACTCCCACAGGCAGAGGCATGATGGGACTTGTAGTTTTGCAACAGCTGGAGGGCCGCTAGTTTGAGACCCCTGACATAGATAGATCACCGACCTGGCTCTCTGCCCAACGATCGGTGGGTGCCGATAGACATTGAGTCCGCGGTACCCACAGATCAGCCCTCGCTGTGTATTATCACAGCGGGTGCGGGTCGCCCCAGACCCATAAATGTCGGATCACGTACTAGGTAGTGCCAACTTGCCGCAGTATAAGTACGGTATACTGGCGGCAAGTGGTTAAAATAACAAACGTTATACTTATCTGCTCTGTGCAACGGTTTTCCATAGAGCAGCCCCAATCCGTCTCTTCTTGGGCCCCCCCCCGCCGGCACTCCTGACCCCTCCCTCCTGCTGAGTGCCCCAGAGCAAGCAGCTTGCAATATGGGCACAAGCAGGTGCGCTCCTGAGCTGCTTCTCTACGTGTCCATTCAGACACGGAGCTGCGGCCCGGCCGTGTCCCCTCTCTCTCCTCATTGGTTCACTGGCTGTAATTGACAGCAGCGGGAGCCAATGGCTCAGCCAATGAGGAGGGAGAGTCACTGGAGAGGAGAGCCAATCGAGGGGGAGCTCATCTAAGCATGGGAGGGGGGGGGGGCTGAGGGGATTGCTATACAAAGAAGGTTTTTTTACCTTCATGCATAGAATGCATGAAAGTAAAAAACCTTCAGCCCTTAGAACCACTTTAATTAATGGAGCCTATAGTGTGTGTTCATTGCTGTAAATCTCCTACTTTGTGTATTGCGGGTCTCTTGGCTATGAGCAGAGCCTGCAGTGATCTTCACGGCTCTCTAATTCCCTGAAGGCTCTGTGGGAAGTAGTGGAGTAGATTAGCTGTTGATTGTTATTCAGTGATGGTTGCTGGGAACTTGTTATATTGTGTACAGCTATGTCAGAGTTCATACACACCAATATAGTACTCTTCCCACATCCGCACAAAGCCATCAGCCTGACGCCATACGCGTAAAGTACACTGACTTGATGGATATATATATATATATATATATATATATATATATATATATATATAAAGTGATTGGCTTAATACAGTCATATAGATGTATGGTGTGGCTCAGATGTTAGATCTGAACTCCAAACAGCTAAATACATGGATGAAATACATTGCCAGAGGCTGTTTTACCTGCTACAGGAATTGCATTTCCATCCATCCAGTCTTGAGGTTCATACGGCTCTTCTAGGTGGCATAGCTCTGCCCGGTGCCCAGATGTTTCTCTACTGCTGTTAAAGGAGAAGTACTGCCAAAGCCCGTTTTGCTGTACTTTTCCTGTGGATCATTTTGCACTCCTGTGCCCCGTTTTCAGCAGACAGCGGGCTGAAGTCCACAGTTTGCTGACATCACAAAGCTGGTCCAGGCTCAGACAAGATCCCGACAATAAAGTAGTGATCCGCCCACATGCCTGCACTGGCAGCTGGCTCAGCCTCTCAGCGAGCCACTGAGAGCCTGAGTCGGCCACACCTGCCCCCAGCACCCTACACAGCCCACTGCTCCAGTGAGCGTGGGGGGGGGGGGGGCAGAGCAGAGAGCTGTGACTGACCGTCAGCAGCTTTTTGCTTGGGGAGCTGTGAGAACTGAGCGATTGGCAGTGTTTGATCGCTTGGTTCTCAGTGTTAGAGACGGCCGGGGACACATGCAGCATTGCATCCGATGCTGCATCCAGCTAGGTAAGGATGTTTCGGGGGGGGGGGGGGGGGGGGTCCATACTTAGTCTGGTCACCTCCCTGCCCCTAGCCTGTGACCAGACTAAAAAGGGAACAACGGCAGAAAAGTCATCACTCTGCTCTCTCTGCCTATCAGCATGTTTCTTGTCAGCAATATTTGCATGCAGCACAGCTGATTGGCCTGTAGTGCCACCCTTCCAAGCTTGGCTTGCATACACACGGTCACACAAAAGTTTTGACCGTCAAGAACGCGGTGACGTACAACACTACAACGAGCCGAGAAAATTAAGTTCAATGCGTCAAATTGTTTCCGAGCATGCGTAGGAATTTTGCGCGTCGGAATCGGTACAGACGATCAAAATTTCCGATCGAAACTTTTTCTGACCGAAAAATTGAGAACCTGCTCTCAATCTTTTGCTGGCGGGAATTCGGCCAGCAAAAGACCGATGGAGCATACACATGGTCGCATTTTCCGACCAAAAGCTCTCATCGGTCTTTTGCTGGCCGAATTTCCGATCGTGTGTACGCGGCATTAGTCTTTAAAGCAGAGTTCTGCCTCCCCCTCCAAAAAATCTAAAGTCAGCAGCTACACATACTGTAGCTGCTGACTTTTAACATTAGATCACTTACCTGTCCTGGAGTCCAGCGATGTCGGCACTGCAGCCAATGTTTCCATTGGCGGTAAGTCCCAACAGCAGGGGAAGGAGGAGGGGGCCGGACTTCTGACGTACAGAAGTGAGGACAGGATACCTGTCAAAACACGTACCCGCTCCCCCCGCCCCCCTGAAAGGTGCCAAATGTGGCACCAGAAAGGGGGAGACAGATAAGCGGAAGTTTCACTTTTGGGTGGAACTCCGCTTTAAGTGGTTAAACTGAACTCATTTGCAGACCAAAAGTCATCCCTTTGATCTGTAAATTAATGGAAAGATGCAGTGGGGTTTATTTACTAAAGGCAAATCCACTTTGCACTACAAGTGCTCTGTAGTTGGAGATCCAAGGGGAACATGCAAGGAAAATAAAAAAATGCTTTTTTGCTTGTACATGACTGGATGATAAAATCAGCAGAGCTTCCCCTCATTTCAGATCTTCGGCTCAGATTTACAGCAACTGCACTTCCAAGTTCACTTGCAGTCCACTTGTAGTGCAGAGTGGATTTGCCTTTAGTAAATCAACCCCAATGTTTCTTTTTATCTCTCTTTCAGCACTAAGCAATGTTGTTGATAAACATTGCCGGCTGTTTTTTTCTTTTTGACAGCGGTGAGCAGGGAACTGCTCTGCAATTGTTACATGAATCGTGGAGATGCTGGAGTAAGATCGTGTGGGGGGTTGAATCGAGATCGCATTTTTTTAACGATTAAATGTGCAGTTCTAACGAATACCGATACTTTTTTTCAAGTACTCGCCGATACCAATTACCGATAGCTATTTTTAGTGTCATGGGACAGTTTTTTTTTTGAGGAATGAAAAATGATTACGGTTTCTTTCTAACTATGAAGAATTGTAAGCCCTGGTTCACACCAGTGTGGCTTTGAAATCGTGCTACTTCAGCGCGATTTCAAAGCTGCAGATCAGTGCAATTTGGACCTTCGATTTCATTGGGGCTTCCAAATTCATTGAACAGAAGTCAATGCAAGTTGCAATCAAATCAGAAAAAAGTAGTGCAGGAACCTTTTTCAAAGTTGCTGAGACTTGAGTCGCATCAATTTGATCGGTTCCATTGCCGGCAATGGGGTGTGACTTATCAAGTGATTTTGAACTGTCAAATTGCATGAAAAATCGCACTGGTTTGCGGACTTGAAGGAATTGGTCTAAGTATCGGAGCAAATGCTTAGTATCATGCTAAACTCTATGTTAGCCTATGTGTCTATGCACATTTGGGTGTTTACAGGTATATCTGTATAGGAGAGTTTACAGGCAGAAAAAAAATACATCAGAAGTGCATTTTTGGGAGGAGCTTTAGGGCAGAAAAAATGCTTGACATGCCTCAACGCAGCATTTAGGCGCACCAAGCATTTTTCTACTGTTTCTGGGAAAACTGCTTGCAAACGCTCATAAACGCACCCAAACAAGTGTACAATATGCTTCACATGAGCGTCTTTCATGCTGCTTTTTTTCTGCCAGCAGTTCTGCCATTTTTTCTGCTGCCTAGTGTGCATGGACCCTTAATACTGACAAGGACTTGTAGATATGTTTATTTGCACACTGGTTGCATTATATAAAGCTCATCTAGCTCATCTCTAGGCATAAATTATTGCAGCTCTCTAATCATTAACACACTATGCCATGCTCGTCTCCAGGACTTTTCCAGAGCCTCTCCAAGCCTATGGAACTCCTTACCCCAATTGGTCCGTCTATCTCCTACTCTATTAGCTTTTAGACGATCCCTGAAAAATCTCCTCTTCAGGGAAGCCTATCCTACCCACACCTAACAACTGTATTTTCATTTTGTCCATCTGATCATCCCCCACAGTTATTACCTTTTTTGCTTCCACTTGACCTTCCCTTCTAGAGCGTAAGCTCTAACGAGCAGGGCCCTCTAATCCCTCCTGTATTGTAATTGTACTGTCTTCCCTGATGTTGTAAAGCGCTGCGCAAACTGCTGGCACTATATAAATCCTGTATAATAATAATAATAATGAAATATAATTTTTATTAATGCAAGCAGTGTAAGGACCTAAATGTGACCTGGTATCAGCTTCTTGTCCCTTTACAACAGAGCGCACGTTGGGAGAGGAAGAAGCAGCTCATGGAGTTAATCAGTTCATGTGCTGACAAGAAGCATGCTGATAGGAGGAGAAAACACTGTGCTGCTTTACTGTCCAGTCACATACCGATGTAGGTCCAGGGTGTTCTGGGATCAGAGGAAGCAGGTTGAATGATGCTATCCATCAGACTGAGGACATCTAGTGCCAGAAACAATTACTGCAGGGAAAACTGCAGGATTGAAGCTGGTTTTGTTATTTTATCTTTTATTGGGCTATTCATTTTTAGCTTCATCTTTTTGGCTGGGGTTCTGCTTTAACATGTATTACATTTGTTCTCATATGTAGCCTATATTAAGTCTGTGATTTTCTTTTCAAGAGCACAGCTGCTCCCCACCCAACTATGTCTACACACAAGGTGACTATTTATATTTGGAACCACCTATGCCAGTAGACTCAAGTGCCTAACGGGGGTCGAATGTAACCAAAACCATTTGGATTATTATACAGGTCTCAGATATGTGTTTCAACTGGGTTTTCAGGTATTTGGAAAGGATTTTCCTTAACCACTTTCAGACCGGACCAATTTGCAGCCAAAGGACCAGGCCCCTTTTTGCGATTTGGCACTGCGTTGATTTAACTGACAATTGCGCGGTCGTGCGACGTGGCTTCCAAACAAAATTGACGTCCTTTTTTTCCCACAAATAGAGCTTTCTTTTGGTGGTATTTTATCGCCCCTGCGGTTTTTATTTTTTGCGATATAAACAAAAAAGAGCGACAATTTTGAAAAAAAAAAACGCATTCTTTTTATTTTTTGCTATAATAAATATCCCCCAAAAATATATAAAAAAACTTTTTTTTTCCTCAGTTTAGGCCGATACGTATTCTTCTACATATTTTTGGAAAAAAAATCGCAATAAGCGATTATTGATTGGTTTGCGCAGAAGTTATAGCGTTTAGAAGATAGGGCATAGTTTTATAGCATTTTTATTAATATTTTTTTTTTATTAGTAATGGCGGCAATCAGAGATTTTTATTGTGACTGCGACATTATGGCGAACACATCGGACATTTTTGACACATTTTTGGGACCATTGTCATTTATACAGCAATCAATGCTATTTAAATGCATTGATTCCTGTATAAATGACACTGGCAGTGAAGGGGTTAACCACAAGGGGCAGTGTAGGGGTTAAGTATGCCTAGGGGTGTGTTTTTTACTGTGGGGGGGCGTGGCTGTCAGCTAGTGAATGCTGATCTCTGCTCCAATCACAGGAAGCAGAGATCGGCGTCACTAGTTGCTAGGCAGAACAGGGAGATGTTGTCTATTTCCGCATCTCCCCGTTCTGCCTTCCCGTGAGATGATCGCGGGTGTCCCCGCGGCGATCGAGTCCACAGGACCCGCGACCGGCCTCACGGGGGTCCCGACCGGCGCGCTCCCGATGGCACGGACGGCTTAAAGGAGGGACTTATATATACGCCCTCCTGCCTGTCCGTGCCATTCTGCCGACGTATATCGTCGTGCGCCGGTCGGGAACCGGTTAAAGAGGTGTGCCCACAAAAAAAAAAATGTAAAAGTCAGCAGCTACAAATACGGCAGCTGCTGACTTTTAATAATTGGACACTTACCTGTCCTGGGGTCCAGCGATGCGGGGGAACGAGACCCCCCCTCGTTCTTAATGTGGGCACCCGGCTGTGGCTTCACAGCAGGGCACCCACTGCGAATGCGCGAGCGGCGCGGTGCGCCGTGATTCGACGCTCACTCAGGTCCCAGATGACTGTGCGGCGCCTACGGGAAGTGATGTCATTGCCCGGGCAATGAAGGTGGCAGACTACGAGGGACCCCCTAGCAACAGGCATTTAAAGGTGAGTAAAACATTTTTTTTTCCCAATTATTTTTATTTTATTTTTTTTATGATTTTTGAGCCTAATTTTTGTTTTTTGTGGCAACACCACTTTAACTAGTTCCAGACTTTGGCCATGCTACATACGCCCAAAAAAAAGTCATCATTGCTCAATGCTGGACTGATGTACAGTGCCTTGAAAAAGTATTCATACCCCTTGAAATGTTCCACATTTTGTCATGTTACAACCAAAAACGTAAATGTATTTTATTGGGATTTTATGTGATAGACCAGTGATGGTGAATCTTGGCACCCCAGATGTTTTGGAACTACATTTCCCATGATGCTCCACTACACTGCAGAGTGCATGAGCATCATGGGGAAATGTAGTTCCAAAACAACTGGGGTGCCAAGGTCCACCATCACTGGGATAGACTAACACAAAGTGGCACATAATTGTGAAGTGGAAGGAAAATGATAAATGGTTTTCAACATTTTTTACAAATAAATATCTGAAAAGCGTGGCATACATTTGTATTCAGCCCCCTTTACTCTGATACCCCTAACTAAAATCTAGTGGAGCCAATTGCCTTCAGAAGTCACCTATTTAGTAAACAGAGTCCACCTGTCTGTAATTTAATCTCAGCATAAATGCAGCTGTTCTGTGAAGCCCTCGGAGGTTTGTTAGAGAACCTTAGTGAACAAACAGCATCATGGAGGCCAAGGAACACACCAGACAGGTCAGGGATAAAGTTGTAGAGAAGTTTAAGGCAGGGTTAGGTTATAAAAAAAAATATCCCAAGCTTTGAACATCTCACAAAGCACTGTTCAATCCATCATCTGAAAATGGAAAGAGTGTGGCCCAGCTGGAAACCTTTCAAGAGGTCCACCTAAACTGACAGGCCGAGCAAGGAGAGCATTAATCAGAGAAGCAGCCAGGAGGCCCATGGTAACTCTGGAGGATCTGTAGAGATCCACAGCTCAGGTGGGAGATTCTGTCCACAGGACAACTATTAGTCATTCACTCCACAAATCTGGCCCTTATGGAAGAGTGGAAAGAAGAAAGCCATTGCTGAAAGAAAGCCATAAGAATTCAAATTTTCAGTTTGCTAGAAGCCATGTGGGGGACACAGCAAACATGTGGAAGAAGGTGCTCTGGTCAGATGAGACCAAAATGTAATTTATTGGCCTAAAAGACAAATGCTATGTGTGGTGGAAAACTAACACTGCACATCACCCTGAACATACCATCCCCACTGTGAAACATGGTGGTGGCAGCATCATGTTGTGGAGATGCTTTTCTTCAGCAGGGACAGGGAAGTTGGTCAGAGTTGATGGAAAGATGGATGGAGCCAAATACAGGGCAATCTTAGAAGAAAACCTGTTATGCCGCGTACACACGATCGGAAGTTCGGCCAGCAAAAGACCGATGAGAGCTTTTGGTCAGAAAATGCGACCGTGTGTATACTCCATCGGATTTTTGCTGGCCGAATTCCAGCCAGCAAAAGATTGAGAGCATGTTCTCAATTTTTCGGTCGTAAAAATTTCCGATCGGAAATTCACATCATTAGTTCTTATGGTTCTTTCAGACAGCCCGCTTGCACCTCATGATGCTGATTCAGGGCAAACTGGTCCCATGCTTGCAGCACCCCAGAGGAACCCAGACAGCACCCCAGGGTGCCATGTGTTGAAAAACACTGCATTAAAGTGTTACTAAACCCAGGACCCTGCATTCACTATATCTGGTCTTCCACAGTACACAGAACGAGGAAACGCAATAGTTTTAGTAAATATAAACTGCTTAATACCTTTTCTCATCAGTGGTATATAGTCGTGTGACTTCTATCAGTGTCTGGTTAAAGCTTGAAGGAGGAGTTTTCATTCTTCTGTGATTGTCCTATGAGGCTGCAGGACCCCTGACCCTCTGTCTGGACAGTGCTGATTGGTCCTGTGCTGATCACATGCACCAGCCAAAGAAACAAGAAAACTCTCTAGCAATACACACCAAACTGAGCATGTGCAGAGTGTCCCCTGGCCTCTGTTCTATCAGGGGATATATTGGGGACTGTGGAAGAAGGGGAGGATCAGAGAAGACAGGATCAAACAGCTTTTTTACACAATGCAGAGGATTAACCCCTTGGGTTCCAAAGTGAGTATAACAAGCATGCTTTACTGCATATACAGACTGATTTTACTGTTTTAGTAACACTTTTAAGTATTAGAGCTCATTTACACATGCAGAAAAAAATGCAGCTCAATTGCCTGTTAAGCCCTCCTTTAATTTCAAAGTTAGCCAGATGGGGATGTACGTTGTGACCACGATGCTTTCCGTCATGGTAAGATTTATCCACCCTGCCCACCAATTGCAACCCATTCAAATGAATGGACATGGTTGCAGCACAGGACAGCCTCAGAGAGATACGTACATTATACAGGGTGAAAGGGTTAAAAAATCAGGGTGCCCCCTGGATTTCAAGGTGAGCTGACATGGTTGTGAATTAGGATGCACGCTCACCCCATAGCTCATCATCACCTATTACTCTACCACATGCAGATTGCATACCTACACGGTTAAGGAGATATTTTCCAAAAGCAGGGCAGGCGCACTGAGCGCGCCGCAAGTGAAGCCGAAAATGCCGTCAATGACGGCTCCCGCGCTCATGCGCCGGAGTGACGTCATCGCGGCTCCGGCCAGTCACAGCGCTGGAGCCGTGATTCCCGGAAGTCACTCTGGGTATCATGGCGGCGACGAGAACCGCTGCGGGGGGTTCGATCTCAGGTAAGTAAATCATAATGAGCTAGTATGCAACGCATACTAGCTCATTATGCCTTTGCCTTGCAGGGTGTCATTTTTTTTTTTTTCAACTTTACTTCCTCTTTAATGAAACAAAAAAAAGATTGCACCTAACATTAGAGTGCCGTCATCTGCATTTTTTTGGAATCATATGCAGATTAGTAAACATGGAGACCAAAATGAATCCCCCCAGTCTGGTATGCCTTTTCTCCCGTCTCTGGAACAAATGTCCTGCTTTGTTCTGGTTAGTGTGCACCCAACTATGGCCCTCTTTACCAGGTAAGTCACTATCACTATACAGCCTATGGCATAGAAACACATTGAACAGCCGTCAGCTATAACACTCTAATGCCCTGTACACACGATCAGATTTTCTGACAATAAAATCCATGATTTTTTTCTGACGGATGTTGGCTCAAACTTGTCTTGCATACACACGGTCACACAAATCTTGTCCGAGATTCCGAACGTCAAGAACGCTGTGACGTACAACACGTACGACGAGCCGAGAAAAATTAAGTTAAATAGCCAGTGCGGCTCTTCTGCTTGATTCCGAGCATGCGTGGCACTTTGTGCGTCAGAATTGTGTACACACGATCGAAATTCCGATGGAAAATGTCCGATGGAGCCTACACACGGTCGGAATTTCCAACAATAAGCTCCCGTCGAACATTTTCCTTCGGAAAATCCTAACGTGTGTACAATGCATTAGAGCCCTTTTACACTGACAGTGCGGCCGAGTTAACGTTAAAGCGGGACTGTACTGAAATTTTTTTTTTTAAAAGCCAGCAGCTACAAATACTGCAGCTGCTGACTTTTAAAAAATGGACACTTACCTGTTCCAGGGTCCAGCGGTGTGTCTGCAGCAGAGGTCGATCGATCGCTCGGCTCTCTGCTGTAGCCGGCGCCATTCTCGGTGAGGGAATCAGGAAGTGGCTTCACTTCCCGATTCCCTACTGCGCATGCGCGAGTCGTGCGGCACAATGAGAATCTTTAGCGCTGTCTGCCGGGACACGTGTGTGTCCCGGCAGACAGCGCGCCGGGACAGGAAGCTGCGTAAACTCCCGTGGGAGTTTATGCCCGGAAGTGGGTGTAAATACCTGTCTTAGACAGGTATCTGCACCCCCCTCCCCCCTGAAAGGTGGCAAATGTGACACCGGAGGGGGAGAGGGTTCCGAAAAGCGGGAGTTCCACTTTAGGGTGGAATCCCACTTTAAAGCGCCGCTAGTTTTAGCAGCGTTTTACCGTTGTTTTAGAGGCACTTTTCGGCCGCTATCGGGGTGCTTTTAACCCCTGCTATTGGCTGAATAAAGGGTTAAAAGCACAGCTGCCGAGGCGCTTTGCAGCTGCTTTGGCGGCTCTGCCCATTGATTTTAATGGGCAGGGGCATTTAAGAGGGGTGTATACACCGCTCCTAAAGAGCCCCAAAGATACTGCTTGCAGGACTTTTTTAACGGCGCTATTTTTAGCGCTAAAGTGCCTGAAAAACGCCTCCAGTGTGAAAGGGGTCTTAGCCTCATAGACAGCATAGCTTTACTGAAATAATCTGGATGACAATCTTAGGTCTTCCAGCAGCCTCGTCCATAGGATTAGACTATGACATAGAATATGACTAAATACATAGCATAGCTATGCAGCTGCTTTTTCATTATGTATTCAGTAATCTGCAGATCTACTCCGAAATCACTGTGAACTGACATGACGCAGGTGAAACGTAGATGATTTGCATGCTTCTACCCATAATCCTCTGCTCTGCTTCATTCAGGATATCTGCAGGTGACACAAAATCCCACAAAATCCCACAATACGCAAAGTTATTTATCCATGTCTCCTTTTTTTTATCTGGGTGCACTGGAAGAACAAACAAAAATGATTTGGGCTTGTATCTGGAAATGATAGCAATGACATTACGCTGCTCTTCATCCAGCCATTACACACAATGCAGCTTGTTTCTAAGAATTAACTTTCCTCCTATAGTGTAATATTTAACAAAATCTGCTCCGCTCCAAGTGTCTGCTATCTCAGGTCCTGCTGCAGGCCATCGTATGCTCAATTCACAGACCTATACAAAGGGCCTTATTTTCAGCCACGTGACTGTAATTTGCAAATCATTGGATTTATTTAGTAACAACTGTCACTTTTTTTTTTTTTAAGCGGAACTAAACCCTGAAATCCTTTTCAGCCAAGGAAGCTGCTATCTAATGCCCCATACACACGGTCAGATATTCAGATGGAAAAAGTCCGATCGGATTATGTTGTCGGAAAATGCGATCGTGTGTGGGCTCTAGCGGGCTTTTTCCTTCGGAATTTCCGACGGAAAAAATTTGAGAGCAGGATCTAAAATATTCCGATCTGACTTTTTCCGATCGTGTGTAGAGAATTCCAATGCACAAAGTGCCGCGCATGCTCAGAAGAAATTTGAAGACGAAAGCTATTGGCTACTGGCCTCTACGTAGTACCGTTGTGCATTTTCTACGTCACCTCGTTCCGAACGATCAGATTTTCCGACAACTTTGTCCGACCGTGTGTATGCAACACAAGTTTCGGCCAAAAAAAATCTGATGGATTTTGTGGTCGGAATGTCCGACCGCGTGTACAAGGCATTAGCCTCTGTTTGATCTACAACTGCCATGTTGCTGCACATATGATCAGTCCTGACACCGGCCATTGGATGGTTTAACGGCTTGGTTAAGAGCACAACCAATGTGACAGTTACTCATTGCTGGCATGCTGGGAATATAACTATTTTTTTTTTAATGTTTCATAGTTTCATAGTTACAGTTAGTAAGGTTGAATAAAGACACCAGTCCATCCAGTTCAACCTGGGTGAGAGTCTACAACTGTCCCTATCCCTGTACATTGCACATTCACATCGGTCCCTACCCTCAAGGAGCCCACAATCCAAGGTCCCCATTCATATAGTAGGGGCAATTTTTTGGACAGAAGCCAATTAACCTACCTGCATGTCTTTGGATTGTGGGAGGAAACCGGAGTACCCGGAGGAAACCCACGCAGGCACAGGGAGAACTCCAGGCAGGTAGTGTCATGGTTGGGATTCGAACCAGAAACCCTGTTTCGAACCAGCAACCCTGTTTCGAACCAGCGACCCTGGGACGATGGGTTTAGTTCCGCTTTAATAAGTATCTTAATTCAGTTTTTTCGCTATGTGAATTGATTCTATGTTCAATAACAAAGCGAGTTGCCTTAACATGACATCCACTGGAGAATATTTCATGTTCAGGGTTATGGGACCAGAGTCCAAACTCAAATATTACTTCTTTTATATATATATATATCATTAAAATAGGGATGAAACAACTACCGTGTATACTCGAGTAAAAGCCGAGTTTTTCAGCACATTTTCTTGTGCTGAAAATGCCCCCCTCGGCTTGTACTCGAGTCAAGCACTTTTCTGCCGCAGAGAATGACATTTTCTGACTCGAATTTGGGGCCCTGTGTTTCAGGGCCACTTGGTGCTAGGAACCCCAAAAATTTGGGCCCGATTTGTCCCTGAAATTGAGAACAGGGACGAATCGGGCCCAAATTTTTGCCTGAATTCGCCCCTGAAACGGAGCAAAAGACGCATCAGGACCCCTGTGCAATGCGCTCCGCAGTCACCCGCAGTCACCCCGAACCAGCTTCATTGAGAGCCCGTCACAATCTCCTGTCATGCAAATTGGATGCAAGGAAACCCACATCCAATTTGCATAAGTGTGAACCCAGCCTCAAAGAAAAAAGTTTACCAGTATTGTTCATTATATTTAAAATGATTGTATCCATAAAAAAAAAAGTCTCAGCCTTTAGTACTACTTTAATATAAAAAGTTTATATTCCTCCTCCACCCTTCATGTCTAACTCTCAATTAAAGCGGAGTTCCGCCAAAACAAATACGGTTTAAAAAGTTGAGAGCACAAGCAAATGAAACAGTTAGCATTTCTAGCTTGTGGGGAATGTAACTGTTTTTCTAAACTGTTACATCAATGAGCTTAGTTTCACTTTAATAAGGATCCTAATTCTGGTGTTTTAGCTGTGTGAATTGAGTCTATGGTCAATAACAAAGAATCAACAAGTTGCCATAACATGACATCCACTGGTGACATTTCTCATGATCAGGGTTATTCTTTAAAGCGGAACTAAACCCTCCTATTGTTTTCAGCCAAGGAAGCTGCCATCTTGGCCCCTGTTTGATCTTCCACTGCCATGGTGCTGCACATGTGATCAGTTATGACACCAGACATTTGATGGTTTGACCATTTGGTCGAGAGCACAACCAATGTGACAGTTACAATCCCAGGACGTGCTGGACTGTAATGCCGCGTACACACGGTCGTACTTTCCGGCAGAGAAAGTCAGACGGAATCTTTTCATTGGATAGTCCGATCGTGTGTGGGCCTCATCTGATGGACCTAGAAATAGAACATGTTTTAAATATTTCTGACAGAACCAATTCCTATCGGGAAAACCCTCGTCTGTATGCTGTTCCGACAGACCAAAAACGGCGCATGCTCTGAAGCAAGTACGAGACGGCAGCTATTGGCTACTGGCTATAGAACTTCCTTTTTCTAGTCGTACGTGTTGTAGGTAACTGCGTTCTAGACGGTCGGACTTTGGTGTGATCCTGTGTAGGCAAGACAGTTTCAGCGGGACTCCGTCGGAAAAACCTTCGGAGTTTATTCCGACGGGAAAACCGGTCGTGTGTACGCGGCATAACTGTTTTCTGAAACTGTTAAATCAATGGGTTTAGTTTAGGGATCGACCAATATAGTTCCGCTTGAAAACTTATATTGTTCTATCTCTACAGAAATCCTAGAAGTTGTAATTCTCAATAAAAGCAAAATGCACAATCAAAACTTTACAGCCCCTTGTTTCGCTTCAGGAAAACTGCAGTAGCAAATCAAAATCAGCCGTATTCTCAACTCCTCAGCTCCATTAACTTCTCCAGCACTCATCACGGCTAGCTAGCAAGAAGGACCCGGTAAACGTATATTTATTTCACAATAAAAGCAGAGGTCTCTGCTGCGCGCCATTTTAAATATAGGAAAGCCACACGTCCAGACCATCCTACCCACTATCATGTTGTCTTCTTATCTGCAACCAATGCTAACACATATACAGTATAGCAAAAGAAGAACCGTCTTTTATATAAGCTATAAGGCCTTGTGCACACTGGACGTTATAGTAACGTTATAAAAATGGCAGTAGCTTTTCGGTCAGATTTTCAACGTGCTTTTGCAAGAGCGCTGTTTAGCGTTTTTTTTGGGTGTTTTTCAGCGTCAGTGTTTTTAAGCTTTTTTTTTTTTTTTCTTTTTTTTTAATCAATGGGATCAAAAACTTTAAAAAATGCCAGTGAGCCATGTTTGTGAGCGTTTATCGGCGCTGAAAAGCTCCTCTCAGAACCCACTAGTTTTGGGGTTTTTTTACAGCCAAAAAACGCTCCAGACAAAAACAGTTGATAACAGCCTATGTGTGCATGGACACATAGGATAACATGATGGGGAGTTTATTCACTGTAGAAAAAAAAAATCGAAGCCAAAAACAGCTGCTGTAATAACGTCCAAACAGTCCAGTGTGCCTGTTGCATAGTAGTTAAAATTGGAACTTCATTCTCCCAATCAACATTGACTATAATCCTCATGTTGTCAGCAATAGTACATAGACAGGAAAGTATATCATATTTTCTTGTTCTAATTTTTTTTTTTTACATTTCAGATACTTCCTGTTTTTTTTTGCCTAGGCAAATGGTGTCATACATCCCAGAAGTTTTCAGGAGGGGAGTGAAGAAGGAGGGGTTTATTCAGCTAAGCACCCTCTCCTGCATGCATGCTTGAGCTAAGGGTAAATGGATTCTAGGAAGTAAATGCTACATGAATCATGAACATTTGCCCTTACTCAAGATGGCCATGGCCAGAAATGGGGGGGGGGGTGTTTTTCAAAGTGATTTCCCAAGTGTGTCCTAGGGAGTGATTCTAACTGTTAGGGGGCGTGGCTACGTGTGACACATCAGAGCTATGATCAATGACAGTGTCACTAGGCAGAACGGGGGAAATGTTTGTTTACATTAACATCTCCCCGTTCTTCAGCTCCGTGAGACGATCGCGGGTTTCTCTGCGGACATCGAGTCCGCGGGACCCGCGATCCTACTCACGGAGCTCCCGGCAGGGTCACGCGCGCCGCCGCCGGCGCGCATGTGACCACACTGTGGCAAATTCAAAGGGACGTACGCCCATTTGCCCAGCCGTGCCATTCTACCGACATATATGCACATGCGGTGGTCGGCAAGTGGTTAAACAAAATACAATTAAAGTATAACTAAAGGCAAACTTTTTTCTTTAGCCCTGGCTCACATTGATGTGATTTGGCATGCGATTTAACATGTCAAAACGGCGGCAATTGCCGGAAATGTCAGCGTCCGAATCGGTGCAACGCCGCACTTACGCCGCACCGATTCCCAAAAGTAGTTTCTGTACTACTTTTGGCAAATTTCGGATGCGATTTTCATTGATGTCTCTGAAATCGCCCCCCCCCTGAAGCCCGACTGACATGCGGGAATGAAATCTTGTAAGCTCAGCTGAAATCGCACAGCTTCATTACCGCAGTCAGTGTGAACCGGGGCTCAGTTTTGGAATATAGTGGAGAGAAATTAGAACCCCTGTCAGGTTTTATAGCTGTCTGCACCCCTGTAGGTAGATTAGTTCTCTCCATTTGCCCTGTTTACTATTAACTACGAAAGTGAATGTAAAAGAAAATCCCAAATTTGGGGTTGTCCCCAGAACAGGAATAGTGGAGATAATTTCCAATGGGGACACTAGTTCTGGGTACCATGGTGACAACCAGGAATTCCCTCACTTTAGAAGGGTTTCCACTCACTTTTGGCAATGGGACAGGAAATGAAGGGAAATCTGCCCAGTGGGACACAGATGGCAAAAATACAGTGTTTATAATTCCTCACTCTATCCTAAATGAAAAAAAGAAATAAAACACGTTGCCCTTAAAGTTCTATTTTAAAGCTGAAGCCCATGAAAAGTAAATCCTCTAGGGCAATGTTTTTCAACTCTAGTCCTCAAGTACCCCTAATGCCCCGTACACACAATCGGGAATTCCGCCAGCAAAAGACCGATGAGAGCTTTTAGTCGGAAAATGCGACCGTTTGTATGCTCCATCGGACTTTTGCTGGCCGAATTCCCGCGAGCAAAAGATTGAGAGCATGTTCTCAATTTTTCAGTCAGAAAAAGTTCCGATCGGAAAATCCAATCGTCTGTAGCAATTTCGACGCGCAAAATTCCTAGGCATGCTCAGAAACAATTCAAAGCATGCTCGGAAGCATTGAACTTAATTATCTCGGCTCGTCGTAGTGTTGAACGTCACCGCGTTCTTGGCGGTCAAAAGTTCAGCAAACACTTGTGTGACCGTGTGTATGCAAGACAAGCTTGAACGGAATTCCGTCGGAAAAAAAACCATCCAAGATTTTTCGGACAGAAAATCCGCTCGTGTGTATGGGCATAACAGGTCATGTTTTCAAGCTTTCCATTATTTTGCACAGGTGATTTGATCAGTTTCACTGCCTTAGTAATTACCACAGCCGTTTCATCTGAGGGAAATCCTGAAAACGTGACCTGTTGGGGCACCTTGAGGACTGGAGTTGAGAAACACTGCTCTAGGGGACCAAAAAAAAAAGCAGTTTTGCTTACTCGACCCTCTGCTTGCGCAGGCTCCCTATACACTACTAGACCAGTCCCCATGGCTTCTTCTCCCCTATGCTCCAGCAGTCACAGGTCCTCTGATGTCACCAAGTCCAATTCTGAGCCCATGGCCCTGCACAGGCCACAACGATGCCAAGGGACAGTCCACTGCCGGAGTGTAAGGGAGTAGCGGATAGAGATGTGGTGGCTGCATTCAGTGGCGTACTAAGGGGGGTGCGGGGGGGGGCGGGCCGCACCGGGTGCCACACACTGGGGGGGTGTCAGGCCGGCGCCCCCCTCCGCGATGGAAGCAGTGACAGTGCGCCGCCGCCGAGCGCTGATATAACATATCAGCGGCGCAGCGGCGCGGTGAGTGACAGGCTGCGCAGGTGAGGTGAGAGGAGGGGGAGGGTGATCGGCGCGCTCCGCGGCTCTCCGTGGCTGTGATCTGTCTCGGCTGTGAGTGAAGCCGCCGGCTCCGCCTCCCCCTCCTCCTTGTAGTGCTGTGTGTCCCGCGCTGACACTCCTGACCTGAGGGAGGTAGGTACATTATGGGTCGTAGGGGGGGGGTCTGTACTAAAGGGGGGGGGGGGTCACTCTGTACTGCACGGGGGTCTGCATTGTAGTAGGGGGGGGTCTGTACTGAAGGGGGGGTCACTCTGTACTGAAGGGGGGGTCACTCTGTACTGAAGGGGGGGGGGTCTGCATTGTAGTAGGGAGGTCTGCATTGTAGGGGGGGTCTGTACTAAAGGGGGGGGGGCTCTGCATTGTAGGGGGCGTCTCCACTGTAGGGGGGTCTGTACTGAAGGGGGGGTCTGCACTGTAGGGGGGTTGTGCAGGGGGGGGTCTGTATTGTAGGGGGGGTCTGTATTGTAGGCGGGTCTGTGTAACATGCAGGGGGTCCAGAGCTGCTAGGGGGGGTGTCTGTGTAACATACAGGTGTCCAGAGATGCAGGGTGCTGTGTAATGTAACGGGGTCTAGAGATGCAGGGTGCTGTGTAATGTAAAGGGGTCCAGAGGTGCTTTGTAATGTAAAGGGGTCCAGAGGTGCTTTGTAATGTAAAGGGGTCCAGAGGTGCTTTGTAATGTAAAGGGGTCCAGAGGTGCTTTGTAATGTAAAGGGGTCCAGAGGTGCTTTGTAATGTAAAGGGGTCCAGAGGTGCAGGGTGCTGTGTAATGTAAAGGGGTCTAGAGGTGCAGGGTGGTGTGTAATGTAAAGGGGTCTAGAGGTGCAGGGTGCTGTGTAATGTAAAGGGGTCTAGAGGTGCAGGGTGCTGTGTAATGTAAAGGGGTCTAGAGATGCAGGGTGCTGTGTAATGTAAAGGGGTCCAGAGGTGCTTTGTAATGTAAAGGGGTCCAGAGGTGCAGGGTGCTGTGTAATGTAAAGGGGTGCAGGGTGCTGTGTAATGTAAAGGGGACCAGAGGTGATGTGTAATGTAAAGGGGTCTAGAGGTGCAGGGTGCTGTGTAATGTAAAGGGCTCCAGAGGTGCTTTGTAATGTAAAGGGGTCCAGAGGTGCAGGGTGCTGTGTAATGTAAAGGGGTGCAGGGTGCTGTGTAATGTAAAGGGGACCAGAGGTGCAGGGTGCTGTGTAATGTAAAGGGGTCTAGAGGTGCTGTGTAATGTAAAGGGGTCTAGAGGTGATGTGTAATGTAAAGGGGTCCAGAGGTGCTTTGTAATGTAAAGGGGTCCAGAGGTGCAGGGTGCTGTGTAATGTAAAGGGGTGCAGGGTGCTGTGTAATGTAAAGGGGTCCAGAGGTGCAGGGGTGTGTGTAATGTACACAGTGACAGAGATATATTTAAGGATGCAGAGGTATGCAGGGAGCACAGTGGGGTGTTTTTACGTTTTAAGGTGGGGGGGGGGGGGGGTGCCAGATATAGGATCCGCCCCGGGTGCCAAATGCACTAGGTACGCCCCTGGACACAGGAGTCACATCAGACAGCAGCATTGTCAGTCTGATGGGGAGGGTAGTGTAAAATGTAGGAGCAGATTTAGATGAAAAAATTGAAGACAAACTCCAGCTCACACTTTATAATCAGTTACAGCAAACTGTTTTTTTTTTCCTTTTAGGATAAAGGTTTTGCATGAATAATTAAAAGCTCATCGTTTTAACCTATTGGCCCCAACAGCACACAAATATGCGGCCTCTCAGCGGGTGGGCCTTAACGCAGAGCGGCTGCATATTTGCGTATCAGAATGTAAACACAGCTGTGCCAAAAGCGCGTGCCCTGCGCATTCCCGGTGGGGCAGTTGCCAGTGGCTAATGAAAAGCTCCCGTGTGCTACATGCGATCGGGAGCTTTCTGAACATGTGACCACTGTGACAGCCAACCACAGTGGCCACACGATCATAACCCCCCCCCCCTAACTTCTGACATCTGAAACCCCTTAAAGGCCCAGGAGGCAACAAGGGGCTAATCACCCCTGCCCTGTGATTGTAAAGTCTAATTTTTTTCCCTATAAAAATAATAAACATGTTATACTTACCTGCTCTGTTGCAGTGGATTTGCACAGAGCAACCTGGATCCTCCTCTTCTTGGGTCCCTTTTCTGTGCTCCTGGCCCCTCCCTCCTGTCCAGTGCCCCCACAGCAAGCAGCTTGCTATGGGGGCACCCGAGCCTTGCTGCAGCCCTGTGTATCCATTCAGACACAGAGCCCCAACCCGGCCCCACCCCCCCTCTCTTCCCCGATTGGCTAGCTGACTTTGATTGACAGCAGCAAGAGCCAATGGCACTTCAGCTAATCAGGAAGAAGAATCTCAGAAGGCTGAGACACTCGTGGACCTCCCTGAACAGAGAGGGACCTCAGGTAAGTGTTAAGGGGGCTGAGAGGGAGGCTGCTGCACACGGAAGGCTTTTTATCTTAATGCATAGAATGCATTCTGCCTTTCCCGGCTTATTCTCTTCCATGTAAACTGGTACAATCTGCTGGAGAGCTTGTGAAAAACAACAGACTTATTGGCTGGATCACCAAATGAAAACCGAAAAAAGAAAGCCTAAAAAGGAAAACGAATGCAGCCATCACATCTAAGATTTGGTAATTATGGTATTATAAATGTTTGCATTTGGTGTTTATAGTGCTTTAATTAATACAGAACCGCATTCATTCATGTCTTTTATATCTGCTTTAACTACCTGAGAACCGCGCTATAGCCGAATGACGGCTACAGCACGGATCTAATGTGCCGGGACAACGTCTATTGACGTCGTCCCGGCCACGAGCTGCCTGCGCACCCCCTGAAGGGCGCGCACGGCGCGCTCTGTGATCAGCGAGTCTGTGAGACTCGCTGGATCACAGATCCGAGTAAGGGGTCGATCCCGACCCCTTACCACGTGATCAGCTGTCAGCCAATGACAGCTGATCATGTAAATATAACAGAGCCGGTAATCGGCTTTTTTCCTCCTCGCGCTGACAGCGCGAGGAGAAAAAAAAAAAAAAAGCCGATCACCGGCGGCAGTGAGAGGGACATCAGTCCCTCTCAATGCAATGTGCCCAATCCATGGTGCCCACCTTTGCTCAATAAAGTGCCGCCTACCAGTGCCCACAGTGCCATCTGTCAGTGCCCACAGTGCCATCTCTCAGTGCCCACAGTGCAATCTCTCAGTGCCCACAGTGCCATCTCTCAGTGCCCACAGTGCTGCACATTAGTGTCACCTGCCAGTGCTCATCTGTGTCACCTACCAGTGCCCATCAGTGCCCATCAGTGCCACCTATCAGTGCCCATCAGTGCCAACCATCAGTGTCACCCATCCGTGCCCATCAGTGCCATCTTTGCTGTCCCCATCAGTACCGACTTATCTGTCCCCACCAGTGCAGCCTATCAGTGCCCACCAGTGCAGCCTATCAGTGCCAACCAGTGCCGCCTATCAGTGCCCACCTGTGCCGCCTCATCAGCGCATATCAATGAAGCAGAAAAATTACCTGTTTGCAAAATTTTATAACAAACTATTAAACATGATTTATTTATTTTTTTAATTTTCCATTTTTTTTTGTTTGTTTAGCAAAAAATAAAAACCCCAGCTGTGATTAAATATAACCACAAGAAAGCTCTATTTGTGGGAAAGAAATGATAAGAATTTCATTTGGGTACAGTGTTGTATGACCGCGCAATTGTCATTCAAAGTGCGTCAGCGCCGAAAGCTGAAAATTGGTCTGTCACGAGGGGGGTTTAAGTGCAAAGTAATCAGGTGGTTAATCCAACACAAACTCCATTATTTCATTACAGGGTGGATAAAAAACAATGATTGTTTTCATTTAAATCTGATTTTTATGATTCAAATCGATTTTTTTGATTTTTATCAAATTATTTTAATAAAATGCTTTTGTAGTACAAATCTATCTAAAGATTGTTTTCTATTTAGGATACATTAATAATTTAGTTTATTCAGCCTGAAATGGAGCTTAGTTGTGTAGCATGAGGCTGTATATTCTGCATTAGTAGCATTTTTGGTAAACTCATTCGATAAATCCAAGCTCTGCGATAACATGCACTGCATTGATGCATTCACACAATTTCACAGTAACCCCGAGATAAAACAAAGTCAGGAATATTCCTTTATCCCATTGTTTTTCAAATCTATGTACACTACAAACTGTATGATTGAATCGGTTCTGATATCGCTGTTTTACTAACCTGACAGTTTATTATTCTAAATAGGAACCTTCATTTTGTTTGCAAATATTAAAGATTCTAACTACCAACAAGAACGACTCCTTACATTTAAAGAGCACCTGTCATTTCAGAATCCATCATGGCAGCGCCTGTTAGCGGGCATCCAATCACCTGCTGCCACCACGTCCCTCACCTTGTTGTGTCACTGCCGCATCACCAGTCGTCCCATTAAAGTGAATGGGACTGTCGGCGAGTCAACAGCGGGTCAGAGGAGGAGCCGCTGCGGGACAGAGATGACAGTTGCTCTTGAAAAATTATGATTTAAATCGAGTTGATTTATATCAAGCCTTTTTAATAGCGATTTAAATCAGGATTTAAAATTGTGATTTCAATCGTGATTTCAATCAAATCCACCCTGTTTCGTAATATCCCGTTAAAATGGAGCCCCCCTACCTCCTGCCTATGGTAGAATAACATGAGAAATCACCTAAAGCAGCCGAAGACCTCTCATGTGGGCAGCCAACTGGAATTCTCCATAACAGGGAAACGCACACTAAAACTTTACAGCCTTTATTTATTTATTTTTAGAGGAAAGCTGCAGTACAAGATCGAAGTCAGCACTTTTCTCAACTCCATAACACCATATGGTCATCCGAAGTTTTATTACATAAGCACCCACATATACTATAGCCACACACTCCATACAAATCCAAAGGTGACAGTTCGGCCAGCTGTAAATGATAAGAATAGGAGAGGACGCCGAGGAGATGCGTGACTTGTGTCCGCAGGCTGAGAGCTTTTATACAGGTCACGGCTCTATGACGATCTCTAATATCCTTTATATTGTGCAGTATTCAGGGTCTGCTATTCTCGCTATGCACACAACTTCTGGCTTCCTACAATAATACAGAAACATTCAGACACGATCAGATCTGGCACATGCGCATCTGCGTTATATTCAGCAAAGGAATGCCAATGCTTCTGTGCGCATTCAAACTCCAGCGATCCCAGATAGCGGCTGCGGCGGTTTTACAAACATCGGCATCTGGTTTATCAATGTATTTGGAATACTTTCATGATAGAGAGGGGCTGTCATTGCTGACCCCCTTCTGAAAATGCTAGTTGCCTGGCTGTTTGAAACGTAAAAAAATTAGAAACAGAAAAAGACCAAATGGTCCATTGAGTCTGCCCTTTTATTTATTATTATTTATGCATGTTTTTTTTTTTTATTTTTTTTTTTAGCTTTTTTGTCTTTGTATATAGATCTATGTTTGTCCCAATCATATTTGAAGCTATCTACTGTTGTCTGGCTCACTACTACTGCTGGAAGTTTATTCCAAGCATCAACTACCCTTTCAGTAAAATAATCCTGCTAGTTTGAGGTCATGTCCCTCCGTGTTCTTGATTTTGGTTTCATATTGAAAATCCCGTCCTCCTGAACCTTATTCACCCCCTTGATGTATTTAACCACTTGCTTACTGGCCACTTAAACCCCCCTCCTGTCCAGACCAATTTTCAGCGCTGTCGCAATTTGAATGACAATTGCGCGGTCATACAACACTGTACCCAAATGACATTTTTATCATTTTTTTCCCACAAATAGAGCTTTCTTTTGGTGGTATTTGATCACCTCTGCGGTTTTTATTTTTTGTAAAAAAAAAAAGAAAAATACAGAATTTTAAAGAAAAAAAACAATTACCAAGCTTTTGTTTACATCATGTGATCAGCTGTCAGCAATTTTCAGCGCTGTCGCAATTTGAATGACAATTGCGCGGTCATACAACACTGTACCCAAATGCCATTTTTATCATTTTCCCCCACAATATGAGCAGTGGGGAGGCAACATTTAAAAGTTACTGTAAGTGGTCAAATTGCCTTTCCGTCTGCTTTAAGGCTGACCATACACTTTACAATCGCCTTTAGATCTACCATTTGATACAAATTGAATGGATTGTGTTACATAGAATAAAAAGGAGAATGTACAGAGACTGTATAGTGTATGGCCAGCTTACGACTCCTTGCTATGACCATTATTTGAAGCGAAAGGTTTACGACAACCCGAATTCTGCCGGAAGGGTATAAGTCAGTAGGAAGAAATGCAAACCCTGGTAGATAGCCAATGAAGACTAGAGTGAAGCTGTGATTTCTCCATGCAGGAAAGGCCAGTGCTGCTGGGAGGGGGCTTTAGGCCCCTTTCACACAGGCCATCCGATCGGGTCTGGCTGTCTGTTTTTCAGACAGACCCGATCGGATCCTCCATTCTCCTCTATGGGCAGTCAGATGTAAACGGCGGCGCAGCACTATCACCAACCACCACCACAGGCGGCTGTCGGTCCAGCACTTAACCAATCTAGGTGGCAGGCTGTGGTGTCCTCCAGCACGGTGGCGGCGGCAGGGTGCAGGCAGCGGCTCCGGTGTCTGCTCCTCCAGTGGCATCCTCTGCCATCTTCTCTCTCTTTCACCTAAACGCCAGGCATCCAATTGGATCGCTTGTTGCTTTGGCCAATCAGGAAACAGGTCTCACGACCTGCCTTCTGATTGGCAGGGAGGAACTTTAGTGTGAAAATAGCGAAAATTAATTCGCTTTCATCACACAGCTTAGTGGACTCGGGGGACAGTGCTCTGCGCCCCAAGCCCACCCTTTTTCGCAGCCTATTAGAGCCTCTGGCTGTAATCACATGCTTCAAAAAAAAAAAAAACACCCACCCCATTGGAATCCATAGTCCGGTGCCCTGATATGGGGGCCAGATGCATATATAGTGGGGCGGCGCCGTTCACCCTCTATAGACGGGCTGCCACTGTCCCCGAAGCT
This sequence comes from Lithobates sylvaticus, assembly GCA_028564925.1. Classification (NCBI taxonomy): domain Eukaryota; kingdom Metazoa; phylum Chordata; class Amphibia; order Anura; family Ranidae; genus Lithobates; species Lithobates sylvaticus. The sequence continues at coordinate 485,845,558 of CM053028.1, read as the reverse complement.
GATCTTGATGGTCTCTGACATGTTTGTTCACCACTCCTCTTGCCAACATCATCACGTACAATGTAGGACCAGCAGACATGTCCCATCCTCATCATGTGGCCTCTGGTCCTTTATTGTACATGATGACCGTACAATGCAGGACCAGCAGACATGTCCCATCCTGATCATGTGGCCTCTGGTCCTTTATTGTACATGATGACCGTACAATGCAGGACCAGCAGACATGTCCCATCCTGATCATGTGGCCTCTGGTCCTTTATTGTACATGATGACCGTACAATGCAGGACCAGCAGACATGTCCCATCCTGATCATGTGGCCTCTGGTCCTTTATTGTACATGATGACCGTACAATGCAGGACCAGCAGACATGTCCCATCCTGATCATGTGGCCTCTGGTTCTTCATTGTACATGATGACAGTACAATGCAGGACCAGCAGAAATGTCCCATCCTGATCATGTGGCCTCTGGTCCTTCATTGTACATGATGACCATACAATGCAGGACCAGCAGACATGTCCCATCCTGATCATGTGGCCTCTGGTCCTTCATTGTACATGATGATCGTACAATGCAGGACCAGCAGACATGTCCCATCCTGATCATGTGGCCTCTGGTTCTTCATTGTACATGATGACCATACAATGCAGGACCAGCAGACATGTCCCATCCTCATCATGTGGCCTCTGGTCCTTCATTGTACATGATGATCGTACAATGCAGGACCAGCAGACATGTCCCATCCTGATCATGTGGCCTCTGGTTCTTCATTGTACATGATGACCATACAATGCAGGACCAGCAGACATGTCCCATCCTGATCATGTGGCCTCTGGTCCTTTATTGTACATGATGACCATACAATGCAGGACCAGCAGACATGTCCCATCCTGATCATGTGGCCTCTGGTCCTTCATTGTACATGATGATCGTACAATGCAGGACCAGCAGACATGTCCCATCCTCATCATGTGGCCTCTGGTCCTTCATTGTACATGATGATCGTACAATACAGGACCAGCAGACATGTCCCATCCTGATCATGTGGCCTCTGGTTCTTCATTGTACATGATGATCGTACAATGCAGGACCAGCAGACATGTCCCATCCTGATCATGTGGCCTCTGGTCCTTCATTGTACATGGTGACCCATCCACATGCTTTATAGCGTTTTTGCCTTCCTTTCAATGAACTGTGGGTATAGGGTTCTGTTTATTGTTGAACTAGAAAGACTTGTGTCTTTTTTCAACCTGACTATTTAACTATGTAACATTCCTGCATTGGTGAGCAGATTTAGGGCTTTTCACATACAATGGACTGCCATGTCCCCCTAAAGAGAGATCCATATTCATGTTCTGTAATTGCGCACTACCAAGTTGAAACTGTATGCACTGCAAGTGGTTGTCGTTTGGGCCCATAATAGAAATATATTTACATTTATATACAGAATACATAAAATTAATATTTATATATAAACAAAGAAAAAATTGCTTACTTCAGCATAGAAACAGTAAATGGCTTTTTTGCCAGAAAATAAAACAAAAAAGAACTAAATATAGAACCCAAGACATATTTTAATATTACTATTATTATCGTGATGCTCCTCAACAAAAACCTACCTCCACCTAAACACACCCTCGGGGTAAGAAACGATTAAACATTTAACCCATGCATGCAGCCTTTTTTCAAAAATCGAATCTTATAAAAATCTAGAGGACATGAAAGGACAGAAAGAAAATCTGCACACCCAGAGACTGATAGACAGTAGCTATGGGGACCTGACATTCATCCACATCTTTGTCCAGGCTCCCCGACCACCACCTGTCCTTCTCAAGACGCCAAACCTTCCTAACCTCACCCAGAATGCTGCACACCACCACCTCGATAGGAAGGACATTTTTCTGAGTGGAAACCTAACACTGTGTATTCCACATGAAGTAACAGACTACTAAGCTAACTAGAAAAAGTGTCTCAAAATCAAAATCCTGGTGATTCTAAAAAGCCCTGTATGATCAATCTGCGTAACTCAAGCGGAAAAGGGATACCCAGAGGCACACCCACCCGCTTATAGACTTCTACATTGAAAGGGCACTGAAGCAGGAAATGGTCCAACGTTTTCTCCACCCCACCACACTCCACTCTTGGACAACCACGGCTGCTTCAGGTTGCCCTTCACATAGAGTCTGCCATTGAACGAGAGCCAGGCCAAATACCGAAACTTTAAAGGGATTCTCTCTAGATTATTCAAATGCAGACCCTCCCTCATAACAGAGCCTGAGCAATCCCTCAAGGCCAGTGGCTCGCTAAAGGCAGATTCAACAACCCTCTTCTCCAGGGCCTTCCCAGCAAGAGATTTAACTTCCTCCGCCGTCACTCACCACTGCCAAACCATTTTCAGGCATGGAGCAACCAGGGGCGGACTGACCATTCGGCCACTCGGGCACTTCCTGAGGGCCCCTGGCCACTAGGGGGCCCCATCAGGGTTGCCAGCCTCAGTAGAACCAGGGACAGTATGTAAAAATCTGTGTTTTTTTTTACATCTGTTTCTGAAATGTCCCTTACCGACATCCTTTTGGTCTAAAAATGCAGAGATTATAGCTGCCCCACCTCTCCAGTACCTTCTCAGCCAATAGAAACATGTCTGTGTATACTGTGTGTACATGTATTTGTATACTGTGTGATTGTATACTGTGTGTGTGTGTATACTGTGTGGCCCCATAATCTCCTATTGCCCGGGGGCCCCATGAGTTGTCAGTCCACCCCTGGGAGCAACGTAAGCTGGGAGCGCACCGCGTCGGACCCACAGGCTTTTTCCTGGCCCACCATTTTTACCCCATACATGTGTACAGACCTGCCTAGCTGTACAGCTGTATTTAGGTGGGCGACCCCGGCGGGAGGGCTCAGTCACCCACTTTTACTGCCCATCTGAAAGAGACCTAACAAACCACCAACTGTCACATGATCCTGAAGTAAGGTAAGTATCACTTTGTATTAAAGCATCCACTAAAAAATCTGCTGTTTTAATTACATTATCACTGTCCGGAGTTGGTCTTTAAAGAGAACTGCTTTGTCCTGCATGAGCAAAAGATGAAGGGGTCAGGGGGTTTATACGGGCGCAATTCTACTTCTGTACAGAGGGAAATGTATTCATATATTCTTACAGTAAATCTGTCTCGTTGTCCCCGCTTGCACTGCCTTCCTGTGTCAAGGATGATAAATCTCCCTAAAAAAGTTCTCTCATTGTATATCCTGACGTGACTCCACTGACAGTTCCACCATAAGGAGAGCTCTGTTATAGAAGAGATAACTCTCAGGCTACAGCAGTTTTTGGATTTATTTTCCAACATTGTTTATTGTTGCAGGCAAAGGAATCAAATACAATATTGCAACAGTGTATAGAAAAGTCTTGAAGTTCTAATCTAAGCAATTGGAAGATTTCCTCCAGTCTATGAAAGGTTATACAGTTTCATGGAAGTGTTGGAGGTGGTCTGCTGGAGGAGCAGACAGTTCTACAATAGTCCTCACTAGAAGAATGGTGTATTATACAGTAAAAGCTTGGTTTGAGAGTAACTTGGTTTGACAGTGTTTAACCACTTCAGCCCCGGACCAATTGGCAGCCAAAGGACCAGGCCCCTTTTTGCAATTCGGCACTGCGTCGCTTTAACTGACAATTGCGCGGTCGTGCGATGTGGCTCCAAAACAAAATTGGCTTTTTTCCCACAAATAGAGCTTTCTTTTGGTGGTATTTTATTTTTTGCGCTATAAACAAAAATAGAGCGACAATTTTGAAAACAATGCAATATTTTTTGCTTTTTGCTATAATAAATATCCCCAAAAAAATATATAAAAAAAATGTTTTTTTCCTCAGTTTAGGCCGATACGTATTCTTCTACATATTTTTGGTAAAAAAAATCGCAATAAGCGATTATTGATTAGTTTGCGCAAAAGTTATAGCGTTTACAAAATAGGGGATAGTTTTATAGCATTTTTATTAATTTTTTTTAATATTTTTTTTTTATTAGTAATGGCGGCGATCAGCGATTTTTATTGTGACTGCGACATTATGGCGGGGACATCGGACATTTTTGACACATGTTTGGGACATTTGTCATTTATACAGCAATCACTGCTATTTAAATAGCACTGATTCCTATGTAAATGACAGTTGTAGTGAAGGGGTTAACCACTAGGGGGCGGGGAGGAGTCAGTGTGACGTGTTGTGTTTTTTTTACAGTAGGGGGGCGTGGCTGTACGTCTGACGTCATTGATCGGCGTTCCCGATGACAGGGAACCGCCGATCACTGACAGTCAGTGTAGGAAGCGCGGCGAGAGGTTTGTTTACATAGACCTCTCCCCGTTCTTCAGCTCCGTAACCCGATCGCGGGATACCAGCGGCGATCGGGTCCGCTGGTCCCGCGGCCGTGGTCACGGAGCTCCCGACCGGGTCGCGAGCGCACCGCTGGCGGCGCGCTCCCGACCCACGGGCAGGCAAATGCACGATCACGTACAGGTACGTGATTTTGCCTGCCCGTGCCATTCTGCTGACGTATATATGCAGTGGCCGGTCGGGAAGTGGTTATACAGTAAAACCTTGCTTTGAGAGTAACTTGGTTTGAGAGCGTTTAAGGCAAGCAACATTTTTTAATACATTTTGACTTGATATTCAAGCAATGTCTTGATCTACAAGTAGCGTCATATCACAACCAGTGGCGGAACTACCGCCATAGCGACACACGCGTTCGCTATGGGGCCCGCAGCCTAGTAGGGCCCGCAGCCAGGTGCGGTCCTGTCCTAGTTGCCATGAAAATTTCTCGTTTTCGCTGCCCGCCGCAGAGGTCCGCGGCCGGCGGAGATATTGTCTCCGCCGGCCGCCATTTTCCAGAAGACCAGAGTTAAGACACTAGAGGGGAGCCTGCCGAGTGGCTACAATAGAGCTGTGGCTCCGCCCACACCCCGCCCCGGTCTGTCTGTCATCTGTAAACTGCTGTGGAAAGGGGTGGGCGGTGCTGCAGCTAAATTTCTATTGTAGCTGGCCGGCTCCGCCTCTGTTTTGTTCCCCCCTTGGCCTTCAGTAATGGCAGCAGAGACACTGCTGTTATATATATATATATATATATATATATATATATATATATATAGGAGGGCTCCAATTGGAAGGGGGGGAACCTGAGATGTAAGGAGGCACTCCGCTGGCCGGGGACAGTGACACCTGACAAGTAAGGAAGCACTCCGCTGGCTGGGGACAGTGACACCTGAGAAGTAAGGAAGCACTCCGCTGGCTGGGGACAGTGACACCTGACAAGTAAGGAAGCACTCCGCTGGCTGGCGACAGTGACACCTAACAAGTAAGGAAGCACTCCGCTGGCTGGGGACAGTGACACCTGAGAAGTAAGGAAGCACTCCGCTGGCTGGGGACAGTGACACCTGAGAAGTAAGGAAGCACTCCGCTGGCTGGGGACAGTGACACCTGAGATGTAAGGAGGCACTCCGCTGGCTGAGGAAGTAACACCTGAGAAGTAAGGAAGCACTCCGCTGGCCGGGGACAGTGACACCTGACAAGTAAGGAAGCACTCCGCTGGCTGGGGACAGTGACACCTGAGAAGTAAGGAAGCACTCCGCTGGCTGGGGACAGTGACACCTGACAAGTAAGGAAGCACTCCGCTGGCTGGCGACAGTGACACCTAACAAGTAAGGAAGCACTCCGCTGGCTGGGGACAGTGACACCTGAGAAGTAAGGAAGCACTCCGCTGGCTGGGGACAGTGACACCTGAGAAGTAAGGAAGCACTCCGCTGGCTGGGGACAGTGACACCTGAGATGTAAGGAGGCACTCCGCTGGCTGAGGAAGTAACACCTGAGATGTAAGGAAGCACTCCGCTGGGGACACCTGAGATGTAAGGAAGCACTCCGCTGGGGACACCTGATGGCATCTGATGGCAGGCGACGTGGCAAGTGACACACTCAGGGCTCCCACTGATTCTGCATTATGGTGAGTTGAAGTATTTCATTTTACATTACAATGTAATAATATAAATAATGCGCTTCAATCACCCTGACACCATAACAACCATGGTGCCGGGATGATTGAAGCATCAACACCAGGTGTTTGGAGTATCTTTATCTGCTGATTGCTAAACTTTCTGGAATACACATATTTCTATTGTGGTGTAGGATCTGGGCCTGCTGTCCCCTCATTCCTCTTTTTTCCTTCCTCTCTCTTTCTTTCTTTGTTTCTCCCTCCATCCCTCGTTCATCTCAGACTCTAACCACACCCTTTTGAGTCACGCCCCTTTAAGCCACACCCAATAGTACGATTAAACCAACCCCATACCTTGCCGTGGCCCGCTTTGCGCGCCGCATTTTTCTTACCCCACTAGGCCACACCTACAAACAAATGTCCACCCCCTAATTTTGATAAGACTCCGCCCACCGACAAAAAAAATTGTCCAGGTGAGGATGAGGAATGTAAGTTTACTGTTAAGCCTCCCGGCCCCTCGAGTCTGGCCGTGTCCCGACACACGCAGCTGCATACAACAGGAGGCAGGAGTACAGAGCAGAGTGGGCGGGGCAGAACGCTCGAGCGCGCCTGTGAAGGGACATTGTTTTCGGCACATGAGGAGGCTCTAAAGTCTAGACAAGAGGTAGGAAGGGAGTGGGAGACAGACTGTCATCTGTTTTGCACAGTTCATGTTTATTTATTTTTTGTGGGGGGGACTGTTTACAGGGGGGGCCCCATACAACATTTTGCTATGGGGCCCTGTGATTTCTAGTTACGCCCCTGATCACAACTGAGTATAAAAGAGAAGAGAGGCGCCTCCAAGTGTAGTAATATGGTTACATTTAATGAAGGTACAACATTTAGCAACATATTGCTACACTTAGAGGCGCCTCTCTTATCTTTTATACTTTGTAGCTCCTGATGGATTTTGCTTCTAATCTCCTTTTTCCATTTGTGGATGGAAATGTTATGGTTACACAACCTATCGCATTGCTATAATCTTTTTATATGGACCATAAACTTAAGGAATTATGAATAAATGGTTGTGGAACGAATCAGTTGAATTTCCATTATTTCTTATGGGGAAATTTGCTTTGATATACAAGTGCTATGGATTACAAGCATGTTTCTGGAACAAATTATGCTCGCAATCCAAGGTTTTACTGTACCTATATAAAATCTCTCTTTTTCATGTATACGTGAAGAACTTTTTGCTTACCTTTATAGAACACATTACATAAGAAAGATCAGTCTAAAATAAATCTTAATTTAAAAAAGACATTACAGCAGCTTTAAATCAGCAGGTGTCATTCATTCTTCTAATCAATCAATCTATCAATCAATCAATCATCTATCTTTCTGTCTATGTATTGTAAAGTGTCTATTTAATATAGGAATAAATGACCCTACAGCCAATCAGAAAGTTTGTTTAACAGAAGTCTATGCAAGTCGCAATGAAATTGGAAAAAACTAGAGCAGGAACCTTTTTTCAAATTCGCTATGACGTGAGTAGCGGCAATTTGAATGGTTGCTTGCATTGCTGGCAATGGAGTGCGACTTGCCATGTAATTTAGAACTATCAAATCGCATGACAAATCGCACCGGTGTGAACGAGGGCTTACTCAAAATATTATCTGTCTATGAAAAGTGTGCCTATTTAACCCCTTCACACTTAAAGAGGAAGGAAAGTCTTCCTCTTTTATTGTACCTACAGGTAAGCCTATAGTAAGGCTTACCTGTAGGTACTGTAAATATCTCCTAAACTTGCACCGTTTAGGAGATATTTACTATATACACTGCCGCCGACTTCAGGTGCACTGAAGGAACCGCCTGCTCGTGCCGTTTCTTCAGTTCTCGTCCCGTGACTAGTGGCACGCGCGCATGCGTGTGAGTGAGTGACGTCATCGCGGCTCTGGCCAATCACAGCGCCGGAGCCCGCGAACCCGGAAGTAAGTCTGGGAAAGATGTCGGCCATGGGAGCGGAGTACGGGAGGCACTTCAGGGCATCGTTCTAAGGTAAGTATTATATAATGAGCTAGTATGCGATGCACACTAGCTCATTATGCCTTTGTCTTGCAAGTTTTTTTTTTCTAAGGTTTACAACCTCTTTAAGGCTGCTTTCACACTGGGGCGGTTTGCAGGCGTTTCACACTGAAGCGGTGCGCTTGCAGGACGCTCAAAAATGTCCTGCAAGCCGCATCTTTGGCTCGCTATAGGAGCAGTATATTTACCGCTCCTATAGCGCCCAGTCCCATTGAAAACAATGGGGGAGCGCGCCGAACCCGCCCGCAAAACTCCGCTGCAGCGGCAGTTTGTGGGCGATATTGACCCTTTTTCGGCCGCTCGCGAGGGGTGAAACCACCCCGCGAGCGGCCGAAATGCGCCGCTAAAACGCCGGTAAAGCGGCGCTAAATATAGCGCCGCTTTACCGCCAGCGCCCCCACCGCTCCAGTGTGAAAGCAGCCTAAGAGTAAAACAAATCTAAAAACCTAAGCTCAATGTTGCAACTTTGACATGTGTTAGTAAAACTGTACATATCATCACAACTACTTAGTGTATCCAGGTGGATTACAACTTGTTTTTTTTTTTCAGAGCAAATTGGGCTTTCTTTTGATGGTAAATGGTAATGATATCTCCTGATTTTTTTTTTTTTATTATTATCAAAAGAAAATTGGCCCAAAATAGTGAAAAAAAAAAACATTTTATTTTTAGTTTAGCTACATATTTCTTGCTATTTCTTGCTAATATCTTAATTTACCACCAAAGAACAACCCAAAATAAATTGCAGTGATACCACTTATGTGTATGTTAGTTGTTGTTTTTTCTTTATTTTTTATTACATTTTTTTGTTTATTTTTTATTCTTTATTTACACACTTGGGTCGTTTACAATTCCTCTCCCGCAAGAAGAGGAAGATACAATGTATCTTTCTCTTCATTCAGAAGAGGAAAGCAACCCAGGGGGCGGGCTCACAGTGACTGATCACTGTGATAGCCAATCAGAGGCTATCATAGCGTTCAGGTGACCCGCAACCCACAGTCCTGGGGCCCGATTGTTATTTTGAGACCCCGGTCTCTGTGCTGGGAGAGCGCTGTGCAGTACGCTCCCAGCACAAAGGGTGGTACGCATATATGCGGGCCCACAGTAAAAAGCCTACTTCCGTGAGGCTGCATATATATGTGTGCGGTCAGCGCAAAGCGGTTAATAAGACAAAAGCCTACAGCAGCCAATCATAAAGTGGCAATTCTTCTTCTCCTCAATGAGAGGAATTTATCAAAACTGGGACAGAATCTGGAGCAGCATGGTAGCCAATCAGCTGCTATTTTTCATTTTCAAAGCCTAAAGATCTATGATTCTATGGTATTTAATTTGATAGTTTGTCTCTTATGGGACAAAGTACTGTACATGTAGTGCTTTATCCCAAGTGCCTTCTTACCCTAGTTATGAGATCTGACTCCTACCCCCACCCGCCGCGGCTGATAAGACAACAGCCACGAAGGAGTATTGACTGTGAGTATTTTCTCAAACGGTGGAGTCTCCAGACCTTAAAGCTTTGTTCCAGCTGAAATTTTTTTTAAAGTCAGCAGCTGCAAACACTGTAGCTACTGACTTTTAATAAGGTCACTTACCTGTCCAGTGAGCCCGCGATGTTGGCCCCCCGGGGCCAATCCGTCGATCGGATCGAGTGCAGGTGCCACCATTCCAACCAAGGGAAAGCGGCAGTGGAGCCTTGCGGCTTCACTGCTGCTTTCCAACTGCGCATGTGTGAGTCCCGCAGCGCTTTGTGAATGGCCAGCTTGTCTTCTGGGACACACACATGTCCCAGAAGACAACAGGGGGCTCGCCACAGAAGAGGATGTGACTTCCTCAGCCGCAGCCCGGAATCGGAAGTACTGCAAAAGGGTAAGTTAGAAAGTAAAAAAAATGTTTTAAATATCCAAAAACTAGGGGTGGAGAGGTGGTCTTTCGTTTAAGACCACCTCTCAAAATTGGGTGAAACTCTGCTTTAATACCACAGAAAATATGTGGAGGGACATGTGGAGGAACAAACGTCAGCCTCGAAAACCTTAATGACTTGAGAAGTCATGGACTGATGGAGAAGATCTGCAAAGAGGAGTGGGACAAAATCCCTCCTGAGATGTGTGCCAACCTGGTGGCCAACTACAGGAAACATCTGACCTCTGTGATTGCCAACAAGGGTTTTGCCACCAAGTACTAAGTCATGTTTTGCTAAGGGGTTAAATACTTATTTCACTCATTAAAGTGCAAATCAATTTATATAACTTTTTTGAAATGTGTTTTTCTGGATATTTTTGTTGTCCCGTACACAAGAGTGGATTTTCCGTCGGAAAAAACTTGGATGGTTTTTCCGATAGAATTCCGCTCAAGCTTGGCTTGCATACACACGGTCACACAAAAGTTCTCTGAACTGTCGACCGTCAAGAACACGGTAATGTACAACACTATGACGAGCCGAGAAAATGAAGTTCAATGCTTCAGAGCATGTGTAGGAATTTTGCACGTCGGAATTGGTACAGGAAATCGCAATTTCCGATCAGAACTTTTTCTGACCGAAAAATTGAGAACCTGCTCTCAATCTTTTGCTGGCGGGAATTCCGCCAGCAAAAGTCCGATGGAGCATACACACGGTCGGAATTTCCGACCAAAAGCTTTTGCTGGTGGAATTTCCGATCGTGTGGTGTCGTGGCATCAGTCTGTCTCTCACTGTTAAAATAAACCTACCATTAAAATTATAGACTAATCATTTCTTTGTCAGTGGCAAAACGTACAAAATCAGCAGGGGATCAAATACATTTTTTCCCCCTTACCGTATTTACCAAAACAAAAAGAAATATCAGCCAATCTGCAAGCGTCATTCCTTCTTCTCAATCTACAGTAAAACCTTGGATTGCGAGCATAATTCGTTCCGGAAACGTGCTTGTAATCCAAAGCACTTGTATATCAAAGCAAATTTCCCCATAAGAGATTACGAAAACTCAATTACTATAGGCTTTTTATTCATAAATTTGTGGTCCATATAAAAAGATTATAGCAATGTGACAGGTTGTGTAATCATAAAATGTCCATCCACAAATGGAAACCTCCACAAGGGGATTAAAAGCAAAATCCAGCAGGGGCTACAGAGTATAAAAGAGAAGAGAGGCGCCGCTAAGTGTAGCAATATGGTTACATTTAATGAAGGTACAACATTTGGCAACTCACATGGTTGATGAATAAAAGAGGCACATCTAAGCAGTGATGTAAGTAACTGAGTTAAAATAAACGGAGTTACTTAACGCAGTTACTTTAGAGGGTAACGAGTAATCTAACTGATTACTTTTCCCCTCATGGTAACTCAGTTCCCATTACTTTGGCTTAGTTACCCCAATTACATCTACCGCCACTAGATGGCAGTAGTGTAATTCCGGTGTCCTGCCGAAAAAGTTCCCCCCGCCGGATAAGGACCCCCTGTACTGCGCAGGCGCAGCGCTTGCGCAGTACGAAGGACTACGGAGCTTCCGAAAATTGCCGAACCTAAACAGCTCTGAGTGAACTCTACACCGCGTAGGCGCAGTTAACATGTAATTGTACGAGGCGATGCCGCACGCTCCTGATGCTCGTGCTACTTTGCAAGGGGCGTCTATCGTGTAACTAAGGGGCGGGTCTAGTATTACTGTAACCAACGGGCGCATTTATTACTATTGTTATATATCGAGCTCTGCCCATTAATTTAACATTCGCCCTCTTCTGTAGCCATCCGCCCCTTACACAATATAATAATAATAGACCCGCCCCTTGCTTACACGCTATAACAGATCTGCCCCTTGGTTAGAGTAATAATAGAGCAGCCCTTTGGTTACACGATATATAACAATAATAATAAATGTGCCCCTTGGCTACAGTAATACTAGACCCGCCCCTTAGTTACACGTATAGAATATTTAAAAAAATATTTCACAGTTACTTTTCTGCGTAACTAATTACTTTTCCAATGTAGTAACTGAGTTACTAACGCAATTACTTTTTGGGAGAAGTAATTTGTAACTTAACTAATTACTTTTTTAAAGTAAGATGACCAACACTGCATCTAAGTATGCAGGCATCCGGGGTAAAACTGTCCACATAGACCGTCCTCCGCACCGCCGGCTCTCACTGCTGTCAGTCTGCAATCATGACCGGGAAGACTACCCTGCAGTAGAGCGATCTGAAAGCGAGGCTTGAACCACTTGTGGAGCGCAGCGTAAAAAGGAAGACGTTGATGGCAGTAAGGAGGATGATCTATGTGGACAGCTTTACCCCAGATGCCTGCATACTTAGATGTGCCTGTTTTAATCATCAACCATGTGAGTTGCTAAAAGTTGTATCTTCATTAAATGTAACCATATTGCTACACTTAGAGGCGCCTCTCTTCTCTTTTATACTCTGTTTGATTTGATTTGACTTGATTTGGGATTTGTATTGCGCTGAATGCGCTCCATTAGGAGCGCGTCTAGGCGCACAGAGACCCTAAAATCAAGTTGAGATTTCCAATAGAACGTAAAAAAAAAGAGCCTAGGGTGCCCAATATGAAAGAGGTAAAGTAAAACAGAAAGAAACCGGGGAGGGGGAGGGGCATGACGCTGTTGTGACATGACGCCACTTGTATATCAAGACATCGCTTGTATATCAAGTCATTCCCTGTATATCAAGTCAACATTTATAAAAAAATGTTGCTTGCCTTGCAAAACGCACCCAAACCAAGTTACTCTCAAACCAAGGTTTTACTGTATTATCTATGTAAAGTGTTTTTTACTTATTAGGACAAAGAGCAACCCACAGCAGCCAATTAGCAAGCATCATTCTTTATTCTAAACACTCCAAACTAATAGAAGGGTCACTGCACTCTGCATCACATTACTGACAGTTAATGCAACCACACATTACAGGAATGGTAAAGACGCCCTAACATTGGATTCAGCATAGCCCTAAAAATCGAATAATATGGGATGAAGCAATGATTTCTAAAAGGTGAACATTTTTTTTTTGTATTATTTAATCTGGTCACATACATTGCACTTCTTACATCCAATTTTCTCCAACTAAAGCCTAGTACGCGCGATTATCGGAAGAACGGTCGTCTGTTTTTTTTTGCATGGCGGGCTCCATAAAGAAAACAAATAAGTATGAAAATTCTCGTACGACAGAATAAAAATTCGGAAGTTATGTAATGTATTTGTACTGTATTTTCGGACGATTACTGTACTGATTAAACAAACATTGTACGATCTGGTATTGTACGAGAAACATTTTTGTGTTTGTCACTTCGGATAATTTCAGATGAAAGCTGTGTACTAACCATCAGATTATCGTGCAATCGCTTAGGCCCCTTTCACACTTGTGCGACTTCAAAGTCACGTGATTTTACAGCGAACTTGCTGCGATTTGCGTCCGCGATTTTCCTGCGATTTTGCCGCAATTTCAAGGAATGCCTGTTTAAGTGGCATCAAAATTGTACCAAAGTAGTGCAGGGACTACTTTGAAGTTGGAACCACTCAAAGTCATACTAATATGAATGGCTGTCATTAGAAATCATGGGGAACGACTTGTCGTGCTACTTTGCAGTCCCAAATTGTGGGACAAGTCGCATAAGTGTGAAAGGACGCGATATTTTTTGTACGATATTCTGATCGTGTGTACTAGGCTTTAAGCTCATCACACATGTTACAATCTGATTCTAAATCCTCCTATACATCTACAAGTATGTAATGCAAGGACCTGCTTCATTGCATACAACTTGGTTGCATAGTTTAGGTACGTCCTTATATTAGCTTTGGTAGATCTAAAGTTGATTGTACATAGATTGTACCGTTGGATTGTAAGGTGGTGAGTACAATTAGATTGTAATATGTATGGGCGGTTTAGTATATCTTGAAATGTGCTTCGCTGAATACGGCAAGGATTTAAAATAACACTAAACATTATCCTTGTTTTCCAAAATAATCCATACACATCCACTACATAATGACCATCTAATATAGTTACATAGTTAGCTAGGCTGAAAAAAGACACAAGTCCATCCAGTTCAATCATAAAAAAAAGAAATAATAAATAAAAATAAAAAATATCGTACAATCCAATATACCCAATTCTATACCCACAGTTGTTCCACAGTGGATCTATGTTTGTTGATATTGTTTCAAAATGTGTCCGGTTTAGCAGGGACCAACCAAATTCCCATTCATGTATGGGCAGACTGATTGTACCTAAGGCAATTGACTTGGGTTTAACCAGCTTGACGTATTTTTCTACATGCGATTACTGACAGTGGCTATAGCCGCTAGCAGTAATCATTGTATTCTGCCGGCCAGGGAAGGCTCTCTGTGCCCACATAGAATACAATGGCACTGCGGGAGCCATTTCCCCATCAACACTGATTGCGACGATGAGGGAACCGAGTGATTTTCTTCCCTTCCACCCTTGGTGGAAGGAAAGAAAATCAATTTATCTAAGGCTTGCCTTAAATTGGCCATACATTATACAATTTTTCTTATTAAATTTCCTTTAGATTACCTTCAACTATGTAGAGCAAGGACCTGCCTGATTGCATACAAATTGAAAGTGTTTTGGTTTGACCTCCATATTATATGGTTTTGGTAAATCTAAAGGAAAATAGTTTCTGCATTTTTCTGCCTCCTTGTAAAGTCCTGCATAAGCTCTCAAACCTCTCCTATTCCCCCTCGTGTTAGTTGTAGTCATGTGCATTGGTTTATGCACATTACACATCCCATAGTCCAGTGATGGCGAACCTTGGCACCCCAGATGTTTTGGAACTACATTTCCCGTGATGCTCAACTACACTGCAGTGTAGTTGAGCATCAGGGGAAATGTAGTTCCAAAACATCTGGGGTGCCAAACTGCCCCCCTAAGATGTGTGAGCATTATGTGTCTGCAAAAATCTCCCCACAAAAACTCAGTAATCTGCATGCTTACCCCCTAGGTATAAATTCCTCCTCCTCCCAGTAAAAATCCACCCCGCCTGCTGAAATCTCCCTTCTCAGCACAAATCTTTGCCACCCACCCCCTCCCCCTCATCTCCTAAATACCCCCACCTCAAATGCCCCCCTCCCCCCAAAAAATAAAAGCACAAATCCTCTACCCCTAAAATGTCCCCTCCTAGTACATGTCCCCCCCCCCCAGCACAAATTCCCCCCTCCTAACAAATCTACCCCCCAATCTCCCCTCCCAACCCAAATCCCCCTAAATCACCACTCTTAGCACCCCCCACAAAATGTTGCCACAATCTTTACCCCCTGCTGTCCCCCAAATTCCCTGTTCCAACACAAATACCCCCCCCATCTCCTTGTGGCGCCCCATCTCACATGATACCACAGTGCCCAGGGCAGCTTCCCCTCCTGCCCACCCCTTGTCCCGGCTCCCCTCCCAACAAAAATCCCCCTAAATTACCACTCTTAGCACCCCCCCAAAATGTTGCCTCATAGAAGAATCTTTACCCCCTGCTGTCCCCCAAATTCCCTCTTCCAACACAAATCCCCCCCCCCACTCTCCTTGTGGTACCCCATCTCACATGATACCACAGTGCCCAGGGCAGCCACCCCTCCTGCCCACCCCCACCCAACAAAAAAAACAAAAAAAACAACAAACAAATACCCAAAAAAAAAAAAAAAACCAAACCAAACAACAAACAAAAAACACAATCCAAAACCCAAACAAAAAAAAAAAACCAAAAAAAAAAAAAACCACAAAACCAAAAAACAACCAAAAAAACCGCAAAAAAAAAACCAAAAAAAACCAAAAAAAAAAAACAAAACCAAAAAAAAAACAAACAAAAAAAAAAACCCAAACCCCCCAACAAAAACCAAAACAAAAAAAAAACAAACAAAACCAACCAAAAAGCAAAAAAACAAAAAAAACCAAACAAAAAAAAACAACAAAACCCACAAAAAAAAAAAACAAAAAAAAAAAAAAAAAAAAAAAAAAAAAAACACCCACAAAAAAAAAACCCCAAAAAAACCAAAAAAAAAAAAAAACCACCAACAAAAAAACAAACCACCCAAAAAAAAAC
>CM053028.1:485619499-485824499 GCA_028564925.1 Lithobates sylvaticus | reverse complement strand
CTGAAATGCCGGTTTGAAATCATGTGAGTTCTGTGTGAACGAGGGCTGAAGCCACAAGGGAGCCAAGATGGTGGTATCGGGGACTAGGGATGGGCCCGGTGCTCGATGCGAACCCACGTTCGCATCGAGCACCGGGCGTTCGCTCGCTCGGCGAGCCCAGAAATATTTTGGCCGCTCGCATCACGGTCGTGTGATGCGAGCGGCCCCCGCAATGCATTGCGGCCGGCGCGGCCGGCGCAGTGCATTGCTGGCTGATGATTGGCCAAGCATGCACTGTGACCCCGCATGCTTGGCCAATCACAGCCCCGGAAACTCGAAGAGCCATAATTGGCTACAGGCAGGACGCCTGTAGCCAATTACAGCTCAGGGGCTGTAGTACACGCCCCCCCCCCTATAAAAGGCCGCCACGCCGTCTGCGCCGGTCACATGCTGTTCCGGCGCAGATAGAGCAGGCTAGATCTGTGACACTCTGCTGGATTTAGTTAGTTAGAGAGATTTACTTAGAGAGATCAAGTTAGATAGATTCATTCATTTAGATTGATTTAGAAAGAGGGGCTTGTAGTGTGTTCGTGGCAGGCAGGCAGAGCTCCTATATTTTGTTCCCAGAAGCACCTATAGGACTTGTAGTGTGTTCGTGGCAGGCAGGCAGAGCTCCTATATTTTGTTCCCAGAAGCACCTATAGGACTTGTAGTGTGTTCGTGGCAGGCAGGCAGAGCTCCTATATTTTGTTCCCAGAAGCACCTATAAGACTTGTAGTGTGTTCGTGGCAGGCAGGCAGAGCTCCTATAATTTTGTTCCCAGAAGCACCTATAGGACTTGTAGTGTGTTCGTGGCAGGCAGGCAGAGCTCCTATATTTTTGTTCCCAGAAGCACCTATAGGACTTGAAGTGTGTTAGTCCCATCACACAGAGATCATATATTTTGTTCCCAGAAGCACCTATAGGACTTGAAGTGTGTTAGTCCCATCACACAGACCTATATTTCCTTCCCAGAAGCACCTATAGGACTTGAAGTGTGTTAGTCCCATCACACAGAGATCATATATTTTGTTCCCAGAAGCACCTATAGGACTTGAAGTGTGTTAGTCCCATCACACAGAGATCATATATTTTGTTCCCAGAAGCACCTATAGGACTTGAAGTGTGTTAGTCCCATCACACAGACCTATATTTCCTTCCCAGAAGCACCTATAGGACTTGAAGTGTGTTAGTCCCATCACACAGAGATCATATATTTTGTTCCCAGAAGCACCTATAGGACTTGAAGTGTGTTAGTCCCATCACACAGACCTACATTTTGTTCCCAGAAGCACCTATAGGACTTGAAGTGTGTTAGTCCCATCACACAGACCTACATTTTCTTCTCAGAAGCACCCATAGGACTTGAAGTGTGTTAGTCCCATCACACAGACCTATATTTTCTTCCCAGAAGCACCTATAGGACTTGAAGTGTGTTAGTCCCATCACACAGAGATCATATATTTTGTTCCCAGAAGCACCTATAGGACTTGAAGTGTGTTAGTCCCATCACACAGAGATCATATATTTTGTTCCCAGAAGCACCTATAGGACTTGAAGTGTGTTAGTCCCATCACACAGACCTATATTTCCTTCCCAGAAGCACCTATAGGACTTGAAGTGTGTTAGTCCCATCACACAGAGATCATATATTTTGTTCCCAGAAGCACCTATAGGACTTGAAGTGTGTTAGTCCCATCACACAGACCTACATTTTCTTCCCAGAAGCACCTATAGGACTTGAAGTGTGTTAGTCCCATCACACAGAGATCATATATTTTGTTCCCAGAAGCACCTATAGGACTTGAAGTGTGTTAGTCCCATCACACAGACCTACATTTTCTTCCCAGAAGCACCCATAGGACTTGAAGTGTGTTAGTCCCATCACACAGACCTATATTTTCTTCCCAGAAGCACCTATAGGACTTGAAGTGTGTTAGTCCCATCACACAGAGATCATATATTTTGTTCCCAGAAGCACCTATAGGACTTGAAGTGTGTTAGTCCCATCACACAGAGATCATATATTTTGTTCCCAGAAGCACCTATAGGACTTGAAGTGTGTTTAGTCCCATCACACAGACCTATATTTCCTTCCCAGAAGCACCTATAGGACTTGAAGTGTGTTAGTCCCATCACACAGAGATCATATATTTTGTTCCCAGAAGCACCTATAGGACTTGAAGTGTGTTAGTCCCATCACACAGACCTACATTTTCTTCCCAGAAGCACCTATAGGACTTGAAGTGTGTTAGTCCCATCACACAGACCTACATTTTCTTCTCAGAAGCACCCATAGGACTTGAAGTGTGTTAGTCCCATCACACAGACCTATATTTTCTTCCCAGAAGCACCTATAGGACTTGAAGTGTGTTAGTCCCATCACACAGAGATCATATATTTTGTTCCCAGAAGCACCTATAGGACTTGAAGTGTGTTAGTCCCATCACACAGAGATCATATATTTTGTTCCCAGAAGCACCTATAGGACTTGAAGTGTGTTAGTCCCATCACACAGAGATCATATATTTTGTTCCCAGAAGCACCCATAGGACTTGAAGTGTGTTAGTCCCATCACACAGACCTATATTTCCTTCCCAGAAGCACCTATAGGACTTGAAGTGTGTTAGTCCCATCACACAGAGATCATATATTTTGTTCCCAGAAGCACCTATAGGACTTGAAGTGTGTTAGTCCCATCACACAGACCTACATTTTCTTCCCAGAAGCACCTATAGGACTTGAAGTGTGTTAGTCCCATCACACAGACCTACATTTTCTTCTCAGAAGCACCCATAGGACTTGAAGTGTGTTAGTCCCATCACACAGACCTATATTTTCTTCCCAGAAGCACCTATAGGACTTGAAGTGTGTTAGTCCCATCACACAGAGATCATATATTTTGTTCCCAGAAGCACCTATAGGACTTGAAGTGTGTTAGTCCCATCACACAGAGATCATATATTTTTGTTCCCAGAAGCACCTATAGGACTTGAAGTGTGTTAGTCCCATCACACAGAGATCATATATTTTGTTCCCAGAAGCACCTATAGGACTTGAAGTGTGTTAGTCCCATCACACAGACCTACATTTTCTTCCCAGAAGCACCTATAGGACTTGAAGTGTGTTAGTCCCATCACACAGAGCTCCTCTATTTTCTTTGCAGAAGCACCCACAGGACTTCTAGTGTGTTAGTGGCATCACACAGAGCTCCTCTATTTTCTTTGCAGAAGCACCCATAGGACTTCTAGTGTGTTAGTGGCATCACACAGAGCTCCTCTATTTTCTTTGCAGAAGCACCCACAGGACTTCTAGTGTGTTAGTGGCATCACACAGAGCTCCTCTATTTTCTTTGCAGAAGCACCCATAGGACTTCTAGTGTGTTAGTGGCATCACACAGAGCTCCTATATTTTCTTCTCAGCAGCACCCACAGGACTTCTAGTGTGTTAGTGTCATCACACAGAGCTCCTCTATTTTCTTTGCAGAAGCACCCATAGGACTTCTAGTGTGTTAGTGGCATCACACAGAGCTCCTATATTTTCTTCTCAGCAGCACCCACAGGACTTCTAGTGTGTTAGTGTCATCACACAGAGCTCCTCTATTTTCTTTGCAGAAGCACCCATAGGACTTCTAGTGTGTTAGTGGCATCACACAGAGCTCCTATATTTTCTTCTCAGCAGCACCCACAGGACTTCTAGTGTGTTAGTGGCATCACACAGAGCTCCTCTATTTTCTTTGCAGAAGCACCCACAGGACTTCTAGTGTGTTAGTGGCATCACACAGAGCTCCTCTATTTTCTTTGCAGAAGCACCCATAGGACTTCTAGTGTGTTAGTGGCATCACGCAGAGCTCCTATATTTTCTTCTCAGCAGCACCCACAGGACTTCTAGTGTGTTAGTGGCATCACACAGAGCTCCTCTATTTTCTTTGCAGAAGCACCCACAGGACTTCTAGTGTGTTAGTGGCATCACACAGAGCTCCTCTATTTTCTTTGCAGAAGCACCCATAGGACTTCTAGTGTGTTAGTGGCATCACACAGAGCTCCTATATTTTCTTCTCAGCAGCACCCACAGGACTTCTAGTGTGTTAGTGGCATCACACAGAGCTCCTCTATTTTCTTTGCAGAAGCACCCACAGGACTTCTAGTGTGTTAGTGGCATCACACAGAGCTCCTCTATTTTCTTTGCAGAAGCACCCATAGGACTTCTAGTGTGTTAGTGGCATCACGCAGAGCTCCTATATTTTCTTCTCAGCAGCACCCACAGGACTTCTAGTGTGTTAGTGGCATCACACAGAGCTCCTCTATTTTCTTTGCAGAAGCACCCACAGGACTTCTAGTGTGTTAGTGGCATCACACAGAGCTCCTCTATTTTCTTTGCAGAAGCACCCATAGGACTTCTAGTGTGTTAGTGGCATCACGCAGAGCTCCTATATTTTCTTCTCAGCAGCACCCACAGGACTTCTAGTGTGTTAGTGGCATCACACAGAGCTCCTCTATTTTCTTTGCAGAAGCACCCACAGGACTTCTAGTGTGTTAGTGGCATCACACAGAGCTCCTCTATTTTCTTTGCAGAAGCACCCACAGGACTTCTAGTGTGTTAGTGGCATCACACAGAGCTCCTCTATTTTCTTTGCAGAAGCACCCATAGGACTTCTAGTGTGTTAGTGGCATCACACAGAGCTCCTCTATTTTCTTTGCAGAAGCACCCATAGGACTTCTAGTGTGTTAGTGGCATCACACAGAGCTCCTATATATTCTTCTCAGCAGCACCCACAGGACTACCGACTACAATGGCTGGAAGACCGCCAAGGGGAGGCAGTGCGTGCAGAGCCAAGAACACAGGGCAGGCAGGCTCTGTTTCTAGTGGACGTGGACGTGGTCGTGCATCGTCATCAGCACGTGGCCATGGGACACGCGCGTCTTTGTTTTCGGCAGCTGGACATGTGGAGCCGCATCATGCTGAAGGCTTGGTAGAATGGATGACCAAGCCCTCCTCATCCTCCTCATCCTCTCTCACCCAGGCTCAGGGTACTGACAGAGCATCATCAGCCACCCCTTCCCTAGACCCACCATGTCCTCCTGAGGAGTCCCCCGAACTCTTTGAGCACAGTGTTGGGTACATGCTCCAGGAGGATGCCCAACGATTCGAAGGCTCGGATGATGATACCCAGCTTGAGGAATCTGGCAGTACTGTTCCACCAGCTGCAGCTTACTGCCAGGTTTGCTCTAGTGGTGAAGAGGGAGGGGATGATGAGGTCACTGACTCCACGTGGGTGCCTGAAGGGAGAGAGGATGAGGAGGAGGACGAGGAGGAGGAGGATGCGGCGTCACATGTCCAACGAGGCAGGATGCCCCCTGGAGGCCAGGTAGAGGCCAGCACAGCAACTGTACAACACCGCAGAGCTCCGCCTGTGCAGGGCGCTGCCTCTGCACGTTATCAGAAAAGTTCTTTGGTGTGGGCCTTTTTTGAGACGAGTGCAGCAGATCGCACCACTGCTATTTGCAATATTTGTCTCAAGCGTATCTCGCGTGGCCAAAACATCAGCCGCTTGGGCACCACAAGCATGACCAGACATATGGCGACCTGCCATGCAGCTCGTTGGCAGGCACACATAAAAGACCCACACCAAAGAACTAAGCGGACCTCTCCTTGCTCCTCCTCAGCTGGGATCTCCATCCCCACTACACCTTCAGTCCTCTCTGAAAGCTGCTCTGAGAGGACTGAAGGTGTAGAATTAGGTGTGTCACAACCAAGTACTTGCAGTACACCGACGTCCGATTGCAGCAGGCAAATTTCCCTGCCCCAGCTGCTGGACCGTAGAAAGAAGTACACTCCCAGCCATCCACATGCCCAGCGGTTGAATGCTAGCCTGGCTAAATTGCTAGCACTTCAACTGCTGCCTTTTCAGTTGGTAGACTCGGCCCCCTTCCGTGAGTTTGTTCAATGTGCGGTTCCTCAGTGGCAGGTTCCCAAACGCCACTTTTTCTCACGGAAGGCGATTCCGTCTCTCTACCGGCATGTGGAGGGCAATGTCCATGCCTCGCTGGACAGGGCGGTCAGCGGTAAGGTGCATATTACCGCTGACTCATGGTCCAGCAGGCATGGACAGGGACGGTACCTTTCTTTCACGGCCCATTGGGTCACTCTATTGGCAGCTGGGAGGGATGCAGGACAAGGTGCAGTAGTGTTGGAGGTTGTTCCGCCACCACGCCTCCAAAACGCTACTACTGCTACTGGTTGTGACACACCTCTCTCCTCCACCCCCTCCTCTTCTTCTTCCTCCAGTGCTCTGTCCTTGGAACCAGCGGTGCTCCGTAGGCGTACAAGGGGCTACGCAAGTACGCAGGCAAAAAGATGCCATGCCGTGCTTGCGCTGGTGTGTTTGGGGGACAGGAGCCACACTGGGCCAGAGGTTCTGGCAGCTCTGCAGGGGCAGGCCGAGAGGTGGTTGACGCCACGTCAGCTTAAGCCAGGAATGGTCGTTTCTGACAATGGCACCAACCTCCTCTCCGCCCTGCGACAGGGGCAGCTCACCCATGTGCCCTGCATGGCTCACGTCCTCAACCTGGTGGTGCAGCGGTTCTTGGGCAGGTTCCCAGGCTTACAGGATGTCCTGAGGCAGGCCAGGAAAGTCTGTGTGCATTTCCGCCGATCTTATAATGCCAGTGCTCGGCTGACTGAGCTGCAAAAGGAGCTGAACCTGCCCAAGAACCGCCTAATATGTGACATGCCCACCAGGTGGAACTCAACGTTGGCCATGCTGCAGCGACTGCACACGCAGCAGAGGGCCATCAATGAGTACCTTTGCGACTACGGCACCAGGACAGGGTCAGGGGAGCTTGTTTTTTTTTCCCCACGTCAGTGGAGCATGATCAGGGATGCATGCACTGTCCTCTCACCATTTGAGGAGGCCACGAGGATGGTGAGCAGTGACAGTGCATGCATCAGTGACACTGTCCCTCTTGTCCACCTGTTGGAGCATACGCTGCGTGGGATAATGGACAGGGCACTTGAGGCAGAACAGAGGCAGGAAGAGGAGGACTTCCTTGCCTCTCAAGGCCCCCTTTATCCGGACAGTGTTCCTTCTGTCCCACCCATCACACAGGAAGAGGATGAGAAGGAGGAGGAGGAGGAGGATTGTGTGAGCATGGAGGTGGAGCCTGGCACTCAGCATCAGCAGCAGCAGTCTTTTAGGGATGATGTACAGTCCCAACAAACCAGTGGACTTGTACGTGGCTGGGAGGAGGTGGCTGGCGATCATGTCATCCTCAGTGACCCAGAAGACTCCGGACCGAATGCCTCAGCTAACCTACGCTGCATGGCCTCCCTGATCCTGCAAAGCCTGCGGAAGGATCCTCGTGTTCTTCGGATCAAGGAGAGGGACCATTACTGGCTGGCCACTCTCCTTGATCCGCGGTACAAGGGTAAGGTTGCGGACCTTATCTTGCCGTCGCAGAGGGAGCAGAGGATGAGACATCTCAGGGAGGCCTTGCAGAAAGGTCTGTGCAACGCGTTCCCAGAAACTGGGAGGCTACAAACTCCTGGTCCTGGGCAACGAGTTGCTGAGGCTTCGGTCAGTGGCAGAAGGAGCGGTGGGGAAGGTGGACGTCTGACCGATGCGTTCAGACAATTTTTTAGTCCGCAGCCCCAAGGTATGATCGGTTCCAGCAACCATCGCCAGCGTCTGATATACATGGTGCAGGAATACCTTGGGGCAAGGTCAGACTTGGACACCTTTCCCACCGAAAATCCTCTGGCTTACTGGGTCCTGAGGATGGATCACTGGCCAGAGCTTGCACAGTATGCAATTGAGCTACTGGCCTGTCCTGCCTCCAGCGTTCTTTCCGAACGCACATTCAGTGCTGCTGGAGGATTTGTGACTGATCATAGGGTGCGCCTGTCCACCGCCTCGGTTGATCGACTGACCTTCATCAAAATGAATCAGTCTTGGATCACCACCAGCTACCAGGCACCTGAGGCGGATATAACCGAATAATTTTTAATGTCACATCCCTTCAAGACTGCCTATGCTGATGCTGAGTGACTGTCCTCTTATGTTCACTGACTATCCTCTTCCTCCTCCTCAATGATCCATGCCACCACACCAGTGCCTAAGGCACAATTTTTCAGCCCCTGTTTAACAGGGGCGTGTACATACAATTTTTATAAAAAAATGCTTCGCAACACGTGTGACTGCTGTGCTCCAAGTACAGTATCTGTGAGGGGTTGCAGTGTTGTGGCACCAGCACCAGTGCCTAAGGCACAATTTTTCAGCCCCTGTTTAACAGGGGCGGGTACTTACAATTTTTTTAAAAAATGCTTCGCAACACATGTGACTGCTGTGCTCCAAGTACAGTATCTGTGAGGGGTTGCAGTGTTGTGGCACCAGCACCAGTGCCTAAGGCACAATTTTTCAGCCCCTGTTTAACAGGGGCGTGTACTTACAATTTTTTAAAAAAATGCTTCGCAACACGTGTGACTGCTGTGCTCCAAGTACAGTATCTGTGAGGGGTTGCAGTGTTGTGGCACCAGAGCCTAAGGCACAATTTTTCAGCCCCTGTTTAACAGGGGCGTGTACTTACAATTTTTTTAAAAAAATGCTTCGCAACACGTGTGACTGCTGTGCTCCAAGTACAGTATCTGTGAGGGGTTGCAGTGTTGTGGCACCAGCACCAGTGCCTAAGGCACAATTTTTCAGCCCCTGTTTAACAGGGGCGGGTACTTACAATTTTTTAAAAAAAATGCTTCGCAACACGTGTGACTGCTGTGCTCCAAGTACAGTATCTGTGAGGGCCGGGTTGCAGTGTTGTGGCACCAGCACCAGTGCCTAAGGCACAATTTTTCAGCCCCTGTTTAACAGGGGCGTGTACTTACAATTTTTTTAAAAAATGCTTCGCAACACGTGTGACTGCTGTGCTCCAAGTACAGTCTCTGTGAGGGGTTGCAGTGTTGTGGCACCAGCACCAGTGCCTAAGGCACAATTTTTTCAGCCCCTGTTTAACAGGGGCGGGTAATTACAAATCTTGATCTAATAGTTCACAGCAGGGCCCATTCCTGCGCCCACCAAGAGTAACTATGAGGGCCTGCAGTCTTGTGGCAACACCGTCCACCACCACCGCCAAAGGCCCAATTTTTCTGCCCTGTTCATCAGGTGCTTGCAATTACAAATCTTGATCTAATAACTCACAGCAGGGCCCATTCCTGCGCCCACCAAGAGTAACTATGAGGGCCTACAGTCTTGTGGCAACACCGTCCACCACCACCGCCAAAGGCCCAATTTTTCTGCCCTGTTCATCAGGTGCTTGCAATTACAAATCTTGATCTAATAACTCACAGCAGGGCCCATTCCTGCGCCCACCAAGAGTAACTGTGAGAGCTTACAGTCTTGTGGCAACACCGTCCACCACCACCACCACCCCCAATTTTTCTGCCCTGTTCAACAGGTGCATGCAATTACAAATCTTGATCTATTAACTCATAGCAGGGCCCATTCCTGTGCCCACCAGTCTTGTGGCTACACCAACATCTAATAGGGCAAATTTCTGCAGAGTATATACGCCAGGGCCCTACTTTCAAACATCCAACTTACAAACGACTCCTACTTGCAAATGGAAAGAGAAAACAGGAAGTGAGAGGAAATCTACCCCTAGGAAGGGAAATTCTATCCTGTTAGATTTAATTTGGGAAAAAGGTATCTCCTCTCTACTGATACTTTATCACCAATCCTTGTTTCAATTAAAACCCCACTTTTCCAAAAACATTTGTCATTGGGACGGAAAGTGAGGTGACATGTTCTGAACAGATGTGCAAAGACAGCAAATGTTACAGGGGTGATAACCCCTCCCTATGTTCTCCAAAAAGCTTAAAAATAGATTTTTTTGGGATGGAGCTACACTTCATAATGTACCTGTTCAGATTCTACTTAAGAACAAACCTAAAGCCGCAAGTGGTTTTAAATGGCTTCTTTTTTTCCTTTACAAATGTCATTTTGTGCAAGGACAGTTCTAAACACGGGAAACACATGCCACTTCACAGGCATACTTTAGACACCCCCCAGGTACCATATTTAAAGGAAAATTTCACTTTTTTTTTTTTCACTTTATGCATCATTAAAATGACTGCTCCCGAAAAAACGTTAGTTTTTAAAAGTTCTTTTTGCATTGATATATGTCCCCTGGGGCAGGACCCGGGTCCCCAAACCTGTTTTATGACATTAACATGCATATTGGCCGTTGTAATTAGCACTTTTGATTTCGAACGTTCGCGTCCATTATAACGTATAGGGTTCGAAAATTCGCGCGAACTTTCGGTCGGTTCGAAGGTTCTGGTGCGAACCGAACCCGGGGGTGTTCGGCTCATTCCTATCGGGGACCCATAGATCGGTGAAGAACCGACTCGGGTGAGGACAGCACTGAATCCTTGGACAGGTAAGTGTCCTTTTATTAAAGTGATATTAAAGCATTGTTTTTTTAAACTAACAAACATGTCATACTTACCTGCTCTGTGCAGTGGTTTTGCACAGAGCAGCTTCAATCCTCTTCTTTTCAGATCCTCCCGTCGGCACTCCTGGCTTCTCCCCCTCAAGCAGTCCCCTGCTTGCCCCGCTGTGTGCTCGCTCTCAAGCCACTTCTCTATGCTTCTATAAGACACATAGAGCAGCGGCTTAGCCCCCCCCCCTCTCCCTCTCCTCATTGGCTCATGAGCTGTGATTGACAGCAGTGGGAGCCAATGGGGACCTTCACACTGGCCACTAGTGTGAATGAAAGGATTGTACACCAAGCAGGGCTGCCATCAGGGGGGTACAGGCCTGCCCAGGCCAGAAAAAGGCAGGGTGAAGGGGATCTGTGCTGTGCAGTATAGAAACGATCTCACAGTTTCTGCAGTTCTCCTGTCATTGATTTTAGACATCAAGCTATTTACTGCGACCACTGGCTACTATGTGCATGTGCACCCCTCGTGTGACAGTGATCTGCCTGTACTATGCTTTTCAGCAACATGTTAGCTTTATAAAAACGAGCTGGGACCAGGTAGGAAGCTACAAGTAGGGGCTGTGAGGGAAAGGGAGGGGGCTGTTTGTGTACAGGGAGGGGCCAGAGGCTTGTGTGCGTACAGATTTGTGTATGTGGGGCTGCCATATATACAGGTGTGTGTTGTGTGTGTGTGGGGGGGCTGACATATATACAGGTGTGTGTGGGGGCGCTGACATATATACAGGTGTGTGGGGGGGCTGACATATATACAGGTGGGTGGGGGGCGCTGACATATATACAGGTGTGTGGGGGGGGGGGCGCTGACATATATACAGGTGTGGGGGGGGGGCTGACATATATACAGGTGTGGGGGGGGGGGGGGGAAATATATACAGGTGTGTGAGGGGGGCTGACATATAAACAGGTGCATGGGGGGGGGGCTGACATATATACAAGTGTGTGTGGGGGGGGGGGTGGCTGACATATATACAGGTGTGTGGGGGGGGGCAATGACATATACACAGGTGTGGGCGGGTGCTGCCATATATACAGGTGTGTGGGGGGCTGACATATATACAAGTGTGTGAGGGGGTCTGACATATATACAGGTGTGTGAGGGGGGCTGACATATATACAGGTGTGTGTGGGGGGGGCTGACATATATACAGGTGTGTGTGTGGGGGGGGCTGCCATATATACAGGTGTATGGGGGGGCTGACATATATACAGGTGTGTGTGTGTATATGGGGGGCTGACATATATACAGGTGTGTGGGGGGGGGGGGGCTGCCATATATACAGGTGTGGGGGGGCTGACATATATACAGGTGTGTGTGTGTGGGGGGGCTGACATATATACAGGTGTGTGTGTGGGGGGGGGGGGGGGGGCTGCCATATATACAGGTGTGTGGGGGGGCTGCCATATATACAGGTGTGTGGGGGTGGCTGACATATATACAGGTGTTTGGGGGGGCGCTGATATATATACAGGTGTGTGTGGGGGGGGGGGCTGAAATATATACAGGTGTGTGTGAGGGGGCTGACATATATACAGGTGTGTGTGGGGGGCTGAAATATATACAGGTGTGTGGGGGGGGCTGACATATATACAGGTGCATGGGGGGGGCTGGCATATATACAGTTGTGTGTGGGGGGGCTGCCATATATACAGGTGTGTGTGTGGGGGGGGGGGGGGGGACATATATACAGGTGTGAGGGGGGGGGCTGACAAATATACAGGTTTGGGGGGGGCGGACAAATATACAGGTGTGTGGGGGGGCTGCCATATATATAGGTGTGTGAGGGGGGGGGGGGGGCTGACATATATACAGGTGTGTGTGGGGGGCTGACATATATACAGGTGTGGGGGGGCTGACATATATACAGGTGTGTGTGAGGGGGCTGACATATATACAGGTGTGAGGGGGGGGGGCTGACATATATACAGGTGTGTGTGGGGGGCTGACATATATACAGGTGTGTGGGGGGCTGACATATATACAGGTGTGTGGGGGGCTGACATATATACAGGTGTGTGGGGGGGCTGACATATATACAGGTGTGTGGGGGCGCTGACATATATACAGGTGTGTGGGGGGGCTGACATATATACAGGTGTGTGTGGGGGGCTGACATATATACAGGTGTGGGGGGGCCCTGACATATATACAGGTGTGGGGGGGGGGGCGCTGAAATATATACAGGTGTGTGAGGGGGGCTGACATCTAAAAAGGTGCATGGGGGCTGACATATATACAGGTGTGTGTGTGTGTGTGTGTGGGGGGGGGGGCTGACATATATACAGGTGTGTGGGGGGGGGGGCAATGACATATACACAGGTGTGGGCGGGTGCTGACATATATACAGGTGTGGGGGGGGGGGCTGACATATATACAGGTGTGTGTGTATGGGGGGGCTGACATATATACAGGTGTGTGTGGGGGGGGGGCTGCCATATATACAGGTGTGTGGGGGGGGGGGCTGCCATATATACAGGTGTGTGGAGGAGTGGCTGACATATATACAGGTGTTTGGGGGGGGGGGCTGATATATATACAGGTGTGTGTGGGGGGCTGAAATATATACAGGTGTGTGAGGGGGGCTGACATATATACAGGTGCATGGGGGGGGCTGGCATATATACAGTTGTGTGTGAGGGGGGCTGCCATATATACAGGGGTGTGTGTGTGGGGGGCTGACAAATCTACAGGTTTGGGGGGGGGCTGCCGTATATATAGGTGTGTATGAGGGGGGGCTGACATATATACAGATGTGTGTGAGGGGGGCTGACATATATACAGGTGTGAGGGGGCTGACATATATACAGATGTGTGTGAGGGGGCTGACATATATACAGGTGTGAGGGGGCTGACATATATACAGATGTGTGTGAGGGGGGCTGACATATATACAGGTCTGAGGGAGGCTGACCTGACACCAAGCCCCAATGTAATGAGAATATTGACACTGGCCACCAATGTAAATGAGACATTTAACCTGCATTCACATTAATTGTTAATGACACCCTCACGCATCTGCTAAGATGTGCGTATTCACATGCACCAAAATGCGCAGCGCTGTGGCACCATGTTATTTTGAAGAAGGGTTCCACCTCCAATTTGCTTACCTTGCAGAACAGGCTGATGTTAGACTTAATGAGTTGTCGGCACGACTTGCAAGCATGTCCATTTACCTCCCCAGCGGGCAGCATTCAGCAGAAGTGATGGTGGATATGACCTCAGGGGGACATGATATACATATGAATGCCACCTCTATTTACATATCAATGCTGCTGGTCCGCAGTTATTTACATATTACTTTCACCGCTATTTACATAACAATGTCGGGTATTTACATGTTAATACAGGGTCTGCAGGTGAGTCATCTGTACACAATAGGCCAGAGCTGGGCAGCATTACTAACATAACTTCACACTGAGATATCAGGACACAGCACGGGACTTAAACTTCAAGGGACAAGGGAATTTAAACTGGGATAGTTGGCAAGTACGAGGCAGCTGCCCAGGGCCAATGATGGGGCCCAGGGCAGCTGAATCTTTTGCCCTGCCTTAAAGTCAGCCCTGCACATCTTGTATCAGTGGGATACAACTTTGGAGAAATGAGAAAAGGAGGCACAGCAGCATTGTCAGTCTGGGGGAGGGTAGTATTAAATGTAGTAGCAGACTTAAATACAATAACACATTTAAGCCAGCTCATGAGTTAGAATCAGTTACAGCAAACAGTTTATTTTCCTTTTTTGGATAAAGATTTTGCATGAATAAATAAAAGCTGATCATTCTAAGCACCCCGGTCAGTGTTAAATGCTTTGTCTCATCCATATAAACTAATACTGTACATTCTGCAGGAGAGCTTGTTCTTTTTAAAAACAGCAGACTTACTGACCAGATAGTCAGATGAAAATAGAAGAAAGAAAGCCTAAAAATAAAACAAATGCAGCCATCACATTTAAGAATTGTTAAGCTGCAATGTAATAAATGTTTGCTTTGGGTTTAATACTGCTTTAGCCTCCGTTCACATCAGTGCTACTTCAAATCACATGACAAGTCGCACCCTATTTGTGCCTATGGAACCGTTCAAACCGGTGCGACTCCGACTTGCACCAGTTTAAAAAAAGTTCCTGCACTATTTTTGCCGATTTTTTGTGCGACTTGCATTGACATCTGTATACGAGATCTCACAGATCTCAGCAAGCCGCAGATTAACCACTTTCAGACCGGACCATTTTGCTGGCTTAAGACCAGAGCACTTTTTGCGATTCGGCACTGCGTCGCTTTAACTGACAATTGCGCGGTCATGCGATGTGGCTCCCAAACAAAATTGACGTCCTTCTTTTCCCCACAAATAGAGCTTTCTTTTGGTGGTATTTGATCACCTCTGCAGTTTTGATTTTTTGCACTATAAAACAAAAAAAGAGCGACAATTTTGAAAAAAAAAACATTATTTTTTACTTTTTGCTATAATAAATATCCCCCAAAAATAATCTATCACAATATATATATATATATTATATATATCACAATAAGCGATTATTGATTGGTTTGCCCAAAAGTTATAGAAATTACAAAATAGGGGATAGTTTCATACCATTTTTATTAATAATTTTTTTTTTACTAGTAATGGCGGCTATTTTTATTGTGACTGCGACATTATGGCGGACACATCGGACATTTTTGACACATTTTTGGGACCATTGTCATTTATACAGCAATCAGTGCTATACAAATGAACTGATTCCTGTGTAAATGAAACTGGCAGTGAAGGGGTTAACCAGGGGGTGGCAGTGTAGGGGTTAAGTGTGTCCTAGGGGCATGTTGCTAACTGTGGGGGGCGTGGCTGTGTATGACAGTCACTGATCTCTGCTCCAATCACAGGGAGCAGAGATCAGTGTCACTTGTTGCTAGGCAGAACGGGGAGATGCTGTTTACTTCTGCATCTCCCCGTTCGTCCTCCCCGTGAGACAATCGCGACCGGCGCACCGGCGGATCTTGTCTGGTGCACGCGATGGCAAACGGCATATTCAAAGGGACGTACCTTTACGCCCTTATGCCTGTCCGTGCCATTCTGCCGATGTATATGTGTGTGCGCTGGTCGGGAAGCGGTTAAATTGCACTGTCCTGTGGCTTTGAAATCACATGAAGTAGCGCAATTTCAAAGCTGCATTTGGTGTGAGCGAGGGCTTAAGCAAGCCATACACTATAGAAACATAGAAAAGTGACGGCAGAAAAAGATTGAGTAGACCACTAATCAATATTCGTCCAGTCCAGCAGGGTCCAGGCGAACAGCAATCAGTGTGTGGGCTTCCCCGCTTGATAGAAATCAGTTGATTATTCAACTTCTGTCTTAGGCTTGATTCACACTAAGGCTACTTTCACACTGGAGCGGTGGGGGCGCTGGCGGTAAAGCGGCTATATATTTAGCGCCGCTTTACCGGTGTTTTAGCGGCGCATTTCGGCCGCTAGCGGGGTGGTTTTACCCCCCGCGAGCGGCCGAAAAAGGGTCAATACCGCCCGCAAACCGCCGCTGCAGCAGCGTTTTGCGGGCGGGTTCGGCGCGCTGCCTCATTGTTTTCAATGGGACCGGGCGCTATAGGAGCGGTAAATATACCGCTCCTATAGCGAGCCAAAGATGCGGCTTGCAGGACATTTTCCAGCGTCCTGCAAGCGCACCGCTTCAGTGTGAAAGCCCTCGGGCTTTCACACTGAAGACACAGCAACAGCTGTTTCGGGTCGGTTTGCAGGCGCTATTTTTAGCGCAATAGCGCCTGCAAACCGCCCCAGTGTGAAAGGGGCCTTATGCGTTTTTTGATGCATTTTGCATTTTGCAGAAATGCAGGGAATTTTTTTAACATGGGTTCCTATAGAACATGTTCACATCAATGCATTTGTGCCTCTGTGTTTTTGGAAAGGGTCAGGGACTTTTTTTCATGCAAAATGCAGCGTTTTGCATGTAATAGAAGTCAATGGACCCGCATCCAAAACGCAAGTACCGCGTTTTTACAGCGATTTTGCCGCGATTTGCGGTTTTCTTTTTTTTACACTGTATATAGCTGGTTGCTAAGCAACCACAGTGTAAAAAAATGAAAAAAAATACACAAAACGCGGCAAAATCGCATGTCCAAAAACGTGGCAAGCACCGCAAAAGGCACTGCAAAAATGCTCAAAACATGCTTCTGAGCGTTTTTGCAGTGCTTTTTGCGGTGCTTGCCGCGATCATTGCGGTAAATCAAGCCTTAGTGCTTTTTGCATTTTGCAGATTTTCACCCCGTCCATTTAACATGGTTTCCTATGGAACACGTTCTGTAGTGCAAATCTGCAAAATGCAAAAAGCACTAAAAATGCCTAGGTGTGAATCCAGCCTAAGGCTAGGTTCACACCTATGTGTTTTGCAGTGCGTTTTCAGTTTCACAGAAACACACTACAGTCCATTGAACTTGATGTCCTATGGGACACATTCACATCTATGCTTTTCTTCAGTCGCTGCGTTTTTGGAAACACAAAATGGTGTGTTTTTGGTTCAATAGACTTTAATGGAAAAACTGTAGAAAACCATGTAGTGCGTTTTTGCACCGATTTTCATTTTTTAATCTGTCCAATAACAAATTGCCCCCCCCCCCCCCCCCAAAAAAAACAAAAAAAATATAAAAAGGCAACAAAAAGCGCATGAAAATGCATCAAATATGCGTGTGCAAAAACGCAAAATGCATTACAAAAAGCACTGCAGAAAGGGATAAAAAGCAAACTGCATAGGTGTGAACCAAGCCTAAGGCTAGGTTCGCACCTATGCTGATCTTTTTTCATATACTTTTTTGATGCATTTTTTATGCGTTTTGGAGCAGGTGCCTGTTGTCATGTAGGAGAAACCAGCAAAAACGCAGCATAAATGCATAAAAAACACAGGCACTGTGTGCATTTTCAACTGGTGTGTTTTTTTTGGAAAGGGTCAGAGACTTGCCTGCAGCAGATTGCATTTTTGGCTCCACAGACTTCAATAGAAATGCATCAAAAACACATAAAAAAACCTCAGTGCCTGTGTTTTTGATGCATTTCTGCTGCGTTTTTGCTGGTTTCTCCTACATGACAGCAGGCACCTCCTCCAAAATGCATTTAAAATCTGCATAGGCGCGAACCCAGTCTTAAGCCTTGTACACACGGTCAGATTATTGGACACATTTTTTTCAGTTCTTTGTTTGATGCTAGTCTCAAATCGAAAGCGAAGAAGGTACTCAACATCAGAAAATTTTCTGATGACAGAATTCAGCGTCAGAAGTGATGTAATGTGTTGTATTGTTTTGTATGTGTTCTTTCATTTCTGAGCATGCCTAGTCTTGCTCTTCAGATTTTTTTTGGGCAGAAAACCGTACTAATGAAAAGAAAATCGGACGTTGTGGTCACATCAGACAAAAATTTTGGAACCTGCACATCCTGTTTTTGTCTGCCAAAAATTCGTAATCGGCTGTCAAAAGCAGCATACTAACGATCAGAAAATCGCACTACATGCTTTTCTTCAGCTTCTCCATTGAAGTCTATTAACCACTTATAGACGGGAAGATTTCCCCCCTTCCTGACCAGGCCATTTTTTACGATACAGCACTGCGTCGTTTTAACTGACAATTGCACGCTCGTGCGACGTTGTACCCAAACAAAATTGACGTCCTTTTTTCCCCAAAAATAGAGCTTTCTTTTGGAAGTTTATTGATCACCTCTGCGGTTTTTATTTTTTGCGCTATAAACAAAAAAAGAGCAACAATTTTGAAAAAAAAACTATATTTTTACTTCTTGCTATAATAAATATCCAAATAAATAATGTACAAAAAAGGAATTTCTTCATCAGGTTAGACTGATATGTATTCTTCTACATATTTTTGGTAAAAAAAAATAAAATAAATCACAATAAACGTATACTGATTGGTTTGCGCAACAGTTATAGCGTCTACAAAATAGGGGATAGATTTTTGGCCTTTTTCAATTTTTTTTTACAGCGATCTGTGATTTTTAGCGAGACTGCGACATTGCGGCAGACACATCGGACACTTTTGACACTTTTCTGGGACCATTGACATTTATACAGCGATCAGTGCTATAAAAATGCACTGATTACTGTATAAATGACACTGGCAGGGAATGGGTTAACACTAGGGGGCGATAAAGGGGTTAAATGTGTTCCCATTAATGTTTCTAACTGTGGGGGGATGGGACTGACCGGACTGGACTTGATGGACTTGTGTCTTTTTTCAACCTCACCTACTATGTAACTGGAGGAGGAGACATATCGTTGTTCCTAATCACTAGGAACAGCAGATCTGTCTCTCCTCCCCTGTCAGGATGGGGATCTGTGTGTTTACATACAGACATCCCCGTTCTGGCTTTCGTGCCCGCGATCGTGGGTGGCCGGCGGACATCGCGACTGCCGGTCACGAGCATGCGGTCCCCGGCCATGAAGAGGGTGCACACGCGTGCCTCCGGTGGCGTGTGCGCGCCTGCTATTGCCCTTAAAGGTGCCGATGTACACCTACAGCGTTTTTTTTTTTCGTTCAACTCGATGGCTGAATTATAAAATAAAGCCTTACAATACTTTGTGTTAAAGGGTCCTTCTTTCCCATCTAAGTTCGCATTGAATGGAAAGGTACATGTTTACTAATAAAGTTGATCTAAACTAAAAACAGACACAGAGGGTGCATACTATTATATCTTTTCCTAAGATGCAATATACAGATCTGAAGTTGGCACTCTTGTCCTGCAGTAAGGGGTCATTGACAGCCCAGCCCCAGAGGAACTGCGCTGAATGACATTGGCCATCAATCATCCCAGAAGACCGAGGACATCTAGTGGTGCACAAGAAATACATCTCCGGATTTGAAGTTGGTATTACAGCAAAAGGTTCTTTTTTTCATTGTATTATCTAATGGGCTTTTTTAGTGTGTTTTCAGTTTTGCAGAAACACACTACAGTCCGTTTAACATGGTTTCCTATGGATGTAGTTCACATCTTTGCATTTTATGGAAAGGGCCAGGGACTTTTTTTCTGGTTTTTGGTTCCATAGACTTCAATGGATCAAAAACGTATTGAAAAATGCAAAATGCACCTGGAATGTGCAAAGTGCAATCTGCATAGGTGTGAACCAGGCCTTTTTTGGAGCGGCACCGTTCATTTGAATTGACCTGCTTCCGCTCCAAAAACACTCCAAAAAAGCTCCTGTTCCAAATCTTGGCACAGAGCCAGGAGCGTTTGGCGTTGCGTTTTTTTTGCTGCGATTGTAGCGCATTTTGTTGCTCGACAATCACAGGAAAATCGCACAGTGTTTGGGTTGCCATTAAGAAATAATGGCATCACAAACACGTCCCATGTTTTGCCACAATTTTGGATGTTGGCTCAAACTTGTCTTGCATACACACGGTCACACAAATGTTGGCCAACAATTCCAAACGCCAGAACGCCGTGACATACAATGCGTACGATGGGACTATAAAAAGGAAGTTCAATAACCAGTGCGGCTCCTTCTGCTTGATTCTGAGCATGCATGAACTTTTGTGCGACGGACTTGTGTACACACGCTCGGACTTTCCGACAACAAGTTTTGTTGGCGAAAAATTTGAAAAACTGCTATCAAACATTTGTTGGCGGAAATTCCGACAGCAAATGTTCCATGGAGCATACACACGGTCGGACTTTCAGACAACAAGCTCACATCGAACATTTCCCGTCGGAAAATCTGACTGTGTGTACGCGGCATTAGGCTAGGCGACTAGCACCGCTGCAAATGTCAGTCACAGGAATCTATAAATTCCAGCAGCTGCCTTTGGCACAAGTGAGTCTGTACACTTTAAAGTTGAGTTCCACCAAAAAATGGAACTTCCGCCGCTTTTCAGATTCCTCCCCCCCTTCTGGTGTCACATTTGGCACCTTTCAGGGGGGAGCAGATACCTGTCTAATACAGCTACTTTGCTCCCACTTCTGGGCATAGATAGCCACCCGTGGGTATCTACGAAACTTCCTGCACCTTCTCCGTCCCCCCCGCTGTCTTCTGGGAGACACACAGGTCCCAGAAGACAACAGGGACCAGTGGGATCCCGCAGCGCGAGTCGTGCATGCGCAGAAGGGAACCAGGAAGTGAAGCCGCAAGGCTTCACTTCCTGATTCCCTTACCAAAGATGGCCGTGCCTCCACCCGAGAGTCGAGGGACGGGTCGGCTTCGGATGCTGACATCGCGGGCGCCCTGGACAGGTAAGTGTCCTTATTTTAAAAGTCAGCAGCTGCAGTATTTATAAAAAAAAAAATAGGCAGAACTCCGGCTTTAATGACAGGTTGGCGGTGATCACTGCTGAACGCACGCAAAATGCATCAAGCAGTGATGATAGATGCCAAAAACAGCTGCAGGAATGAGCAGAGTTATAGCCACCCCACTGTCACCAGTACATCACATCATGCTTGTGGACTGATTGGTGTCAGCCCTGCCCAGCTTTCCTACGCTAAACTGCTCAAACTTACCCCTATCCCATTCTCCATAACATACAAATATAGTCTGTGCAATTAGTCCCAATTGTTGAGATAACACAGGAAGTGTGCACAGGACAGCTCTGAATTTCTCACAGGATCAATGGGTAATGGAAAATAAAAGAAAGCCTAAAAAAGAAAACTAATGCAGCCATCACATCTAATAATTGCTGCAATATAAAAAATGATTGCTCTTGGGTTTAATACTGCTTCAAAGCCCAACTATGGGCAGGGCCCAGGATGCCATGGGCTTTTTCTTTGCCAATACGTTTTCTTTTTCTGTTTATACCAGCAATTATAGGAGGGGGGTACTATATTTACTAAATTGTTAATATTCATGTTTTGGTAGAAATGTTGCTTTAACTTTAAATATATTTTGAAACTGATTATTTTATAGCTTTCCTATTTCCTACACACACACACATACTTACAGTGCCTTGAAAAAGTATTCACACCCCTTGAAATTTTCCACATTTTGTCATGTTACAACCAAAAATGTAAATGTATTTTATTTGGATTTTATGTGATAGACCAACACAAAGTGGCACATCATTGTGAAGTGGAAGTATAATGATAAATGTTTTTTAAATTTGTTTACAAATAATTATGTGAAAAGTGTGGTGTACATTTGTATTCAGCCCCCTGAGTCAATACTGTGCAGAACCACCTTTCACTGCAATTACAGCTGCAAGTCTTTTTGGGGATGTCTCTACCAGCTTTGCACATCTAGAGAGTGATATTTTTGACCATTCTTCTTTGCAAACTAGCTCAAGCTCTGTCAGATTGGATGGAGAGCATCTGTGAACAGCAATTTTCAAGTCTTGCCACAGATTCTCAATTGGATTTAGGTCTGGACTTTGATTGGGCCATTCTAACACATGAATATACTTTGATCTAAACCATTCCATTGTAGCTCTGGCTGTATGTTTAGGGTCGTTGTCCTGCTGGAACAGTGTTTCTCAAACTTTTTTGAGAAACCAAAAAGATCTAATAATGTTCACGGCACACCTAAAAAGATTTAACAATTTTTGTGGTGAAGAACTTATTTATTTTTACATATATGTTTCATTTTAAATTTAATGTGAAGGATGTGCCTGCTTTCGAGAGCAAATCAGATTGAAACTCGGTTACTTGATTTATTCTTCTTTGTACTTTCGCTCGCTGCCTTGATTTTCTTTTAACAGTTTCTCTTTCAGAGTCCCAGACTTGATTAAGTATTTCCCCATTGCTAAACAATGAACAAACTTTATTTATAAACATCAAAGTTGGAATGGTCTCTATTATTATAATATAATTAGAGCGATTGAGTTCTTCTGAGATCTTACACAAGTCTCGCGTTACAAAAGGATCCAAGAATGACAGAGATTCCATTTTTATATACCGTATTTATCGGCGCATAACACGCACCGGCGTATAACACGCACCCCAAGTTTAGGAGGGCATTTTAAGGAAAAAACGTTTTAGGAGGGAAGTTTAGGGAAAAAAAAAACACTTACATTTAGGCGTCATTTGCAGCTTTGCCAAGTGTGATTTGCAGCTTGCCCAGTGTCATTTGCAGCTTGCCCAGCACCATTTGCAGCTTTGCCCAGCGTCATTTGCAGCTTGCCCAGCGTCATTTGCAGCTTGCCCAGCGTCATTTGCAGCTTGCCCAGCGTCATTTGCAGCTTGCCCAGCGCCATTTGCAGCTTTGCCCAGCGCCATTTGCAGCTTTGCCCAGCGTCATTTGCAGCTTGCCCAGCGCCATTTGCAGCTTTGCCCAGCGCCATTTGCAGCTTTGCCCAGCGTCATTTGCAGCTTGCCCAGCGTCATTTGCAGCTTGCCCAGCGTCATTTGCAGCTTTGCCCAGCGTCATTTGCAGCCTTTCCCAGCGTCATTTGCAGCTTTGCCCAGCGTCATTTGGAGCTTGCTCAGTGTGATTTGCAGCTTGCCCAGTGTGATTTGCAGCTTGCTCAGTGTGATTTGCAGCTTGCCCAGTGTGATTTGCAGCTTGCCCAGTGTGATTTGCAGCTTGCTCAGTGTGATTTGCAGCTTGTCAGTGTGATTTGCAGCTTGCCCAGTGTGATTTGCAGCTTTCCCAGCGTCATTTGCAGCTTGCCCAGCGTCATTTGCAGCTTTGCCCAGCGTCATTTGCAGCTTGCCCAGTGTGATTTGCAGCTTGCCCAGTGTGATTTGCAGCTTGCCCAGTGTCATTTGCAGCTTGCCCAGTGTGATTTGCAGCTTGTCAGTGTCATTTGCAGCTTGCCAGCTTCATTTGCAGCTTGCCCAGTGTCATTTGCAGCTTGCCCAGTGTCATTTGCAGCTTGCCCAGTGTCATTTGCAGCTTGCCAGCTTTATTTGCAGCTTGTCCACATTTGAATTTGCCACCTAGAAAGACCGCGCCGCCGGAAAAGCCAGAGCCGTCTGTTCGACTCCGCTTGCAGTCCCGCCTCTCTGCTGTTTCGGAAGCGAGCGCAGGGAGGCTGGACTGCGAGCGGAGCCGGAAAAGCCAGAGCCGTCTGTTCGACTCCGCTTGCAGCACCCGCCTCCCTGCTGTTTTCGGAAGTGAGCGCAGGGAGGCTGGACTGCGAGCGGAGCCGAACAGACAGATCGGTCTTTTTTGGCGGCGCTTGTTTTTTTTTTTTCGGCGGCGCTCGTTTTTTTTTCGGCGGCGGTCGCTGTTTTTCGGCGCCGTTTGATTTTTTTTGGCCCTTTATTTGGGGGGATCGGCGTATAACACGCACCCACGACTTTCCCCCGATTTTAAGGGGGAAAAGTGCGTGTTATGCCTCGTACACACGTAGGGACTTTTGCCGGCGGACCTAGTCCAGCGGACAATCCCGCGGGACTTTCCAGCTGGGTCCGCTGGACTTTCCGAGGGTGTGGACTTGCCCACACACGCACGGACTTCTCCAGCGGATAATCCGCCGGCCAAAAGTCCGCGGGACTTTTGAAAATGAACGGACTTGCCCACACACGGAGCAGTCCGTTCATTTCGAACGTAACTTCAGGTTACGTAGCTAGCGTAGGCAGTAAATGCCGCCGCGCTAGCTCCGCAAGCTGGCATGGATTTAAAGGGAATCCCCACGCCGAAAAAACGGCGTGGGGGTTCCCCCCAAATCCATGTCAGACCCTCATCCGAGCACGCAGCCTGGCAGGCCAGGAAAGGGGTGGGGACGAACGAGCGCCCCCCCCCTCCTGAGCCGTACCAGGCCGCGTGCCCTCAACATGGGGGGTGCCCTGGGGAAAGGGGGGCCGTGCGGCCCCCCCCACCCCAAAGCACCTTGTCCCCATGTTGATGAGGACAAGGGCCTCTTCCCGACAACCCTGGCCGTTGGTTGTCGGGGTCTGCGGGCGGGGGCTTATCGGAATCTGGGAGCCCCCTTTAATAAGGGGGCCCCCAGATACCGGCCCCCCACCCTATGTGAATGAGTATGGGGTACGATGTACCCCTACCCATTCACCTAAGGTGTAAAATGTAAAGTAAAAAAAAACACCCACACTTTTGAAAAAAATAGTTTATTGCACTGCTCCGGGGGTCTTCTTCCGTCTTGGGGGTCTTCTCGCCGGACTCCTCCACTCTCTTCTGCTCTTTTACTTAGCTCTTTCACGAGGGGAGGAGTCCGGCTACCTTCTTCGTCGTCGCCGCCGTCGTCTGGGGGTCTCGATCCGCCTTCGGGGTCTTCCGGGGGTCTCTTCTGTTCTTGCCGCTGTCGTCGTCTTCCGCGCCGCCGGCGCCTTCTTCTTCTTGTCCTTCTTCTTGTCCTTCTTCTTCTTCCGATGTTGACCCGACGCTCTCTCTGCCCGGAATGCCTGTGCCGCTCTGCGCTCGGACTTATATAGGGACATGGAGGACAGGGTCACATGCACATGTCACATGGTGATCCCGCCCCCTTGTGTTGTCACAGTCCCGGAGGATGCTGGGACTGTGACATCGCAAGGGGGCGGGGTCACCATGTGACATGAACATGTGACCCTGTCCCCCATGTCCCTATATAAGTCCGAGCG
Source organism: Lithobates sylvaticus (assembly GCA_028564925.1). Taxonomy (NCBI): domain Eukaryota; kingdom Metazoa; phylum Chordata; class Amphibia; order Anura; family Ranidae; genus Lithobates; species Lithobates sylvaticus. The sequence continues at coordinate 485,799,516 of CM053028.1, read as the reverse complement.
CAGAGCGGCACAGGCATTCCGGGCAGAGAGAGCGTCGGGTCAACATCGGAAGAAGAAGAAGGACAAGAAGAAGGACAAGAAGAAGAAGGCGCCGGCGGCGCGGAAGACGACGACCGCCGCAAGAACAGAAGAGACCCCCGGAAGACCCCCGAAGGCGGATCGAGACCCCCAGACGGCGGCGACGACGAAGAAGGTAGCCGGACTTCCCCCGCTCGGTAAAAGAGCTTGGTAAATGGCGGGGGGAGTCCGGCGAGAAGACCCCCAAGACGGAAGAAGACCCCGGAGCAGTGCAATAAACTATTTTTTTCAAAAGTGTGGGTGTTTTTTTTTTACTTTACATTTTACACCTTAGGTGAATGGGTAGGGGTACATCGTACCCCATACTCATTCACATAGGGTGGGGGGCCGGTATCTGGGGGCCCCCTTATTAAAGGGGGCTCCCAGATTCCGATAAGCCCCCGCCCGCAGACCCCGACAACCAACGGCCAGGGTTGTCGGGAAGAGGCCCTTGTCCTCATCAACATGGGGACAAGGTGCTTTGGGGTGGGGGGGGGGGCCGCACGGCCCCCCTTTCCCCAGGGCACCCCCCATGTTGAGGGCACACGGCCTGGTACGGCTCAGGAGGGGGGGGCGCTCGTTCGTCCCCACCCCTTTCCTGGCCTGCCAGGCTGCGTGCTCGGATGAGGGTCTGACATGGATTTGGGGGGAACCCCCACGCCGTTTTTTCGGCGTGGGGAGTCCCTTTAAATCCATGCCAGCTTGCGGAGCTAGCGCGGCGGCATTTACTGCCTACGCTAGCTACGTAACCTGAAGTCACGTGCTAAATGAACGGACTTGCCGATGAGCGGCAAGTCCCTTCATTTCAAAAGTCCCGCGGACTTGCCCACTAACGGCGGGATTATCCGCTGGACTGCCAAGTCCAGCGGATAATTTGAAAACAAAACTTCAAACTTTAGTCCGCCGTACTTTGGCGCCAAAAAGTCCGCCGGCGCCCACACACGAGGGGATTATCCGCTGGACTTCAGTCCAGAGGATAATCCCGCGGGATTGTCCCTTTGTGTGTACGCGGCATTATACGCCGATAAATACGGTATGTTACTTTTTAACTTTCGTGACATCGATTTACCATTACATTTTTCGATATGTTCAAGGTTTCAAAACGCTAGCAAATTTCAATATTTTTCAAAACTCCCACGGCATACCTGCAAATCTCATGCGGCACACAGTTTGAGAATAACTGTAAAAAAAAAAAAAAAAACAAAAAAAAAAAAAAAAAAAAAAAAAAAAAAAAAAAAAAAAAAAAAAAAAAAAAAAAAAAAAAAAAAAAAAAAAAAAAAAAAAAAAAAAAAAAAAAAAAAAAAAAAAAAAAAAAAAAAAAAAAAAAAAAAAAAAAAAAAAAAAAAAAAAAAAAAAAGATAAAAAAAAAAAAAAAAAAAAAAAAAAAAAAAAAAAAAAAAAAAAAAAAAAAAAAAAAAAAAAAAAAAAAAAAAAAAAAAAAAAAAAAAAAAAAAAAAAAAAAAAAACAAAAAAAAAAAAAAAAAAAAAAAAAAAAAAAAAAAAAAAAAAAAAAAAAAAAAAAAAAAAAAAAAAAAAAAAAAAAAAAAAAAAAAAAAAAAAAAAAAAAAAAAAAAAAAAAAAAAAAAAAAAAAAAAAAAAAAAAAAAAAAAAAAAAAACAAAAAAAAAAAAAAAAAAAAAAAAAAAAAAAAAAAAAAAAAAAAAAAAAAAAAAAAAAAAAAACAAAAAAAAAAAAAAAAAAAAAAAAAAAAAAAAAAAAAAAAAAAAAAAAAAAAAAAAAAAAAAAAAAAAAAAAAAAACAAAAAAAAAAAAAAAATAAAAAAAAAAAAAAAAAAAAAAAAAAAAAAAAAAAAAAAAAAAAAAAACAAAAAAAAAAAAAAAAAAAAAAAAAAAAAAAAAAAAAAAAAAAAAAAAAAAAAAAAAAAATAAAAAAAAAACAAAAATACAAAAAAAAAAAAAAAAAAAAAAAAAAAAAAAAAAAAAAAAAAAAAAAAAAAAAAAAAAAAAAAAAAAAAAAAAAAAAAAAAAAAAAAAAAAAAACAAAAAAAAAAAAAAAAAAAAAAAACAAAAAAAAAAAAAAAAAAAAAAACAAAAAAAAACAAAAAAAAAAAAAAAAAAAAAAAAAAAAAAAAAAAAAAAAAAAAAAAAAAAAAAATAAAAAAAAAAAAAAAAAAAAAAAAAAAAAAAAAAAAAAAAAAAAAAAAAAAAAAAAAAAAAAAAAAAAAAAAAAAAAAAAAAAAAAAAAAAAAAAAAAAAAAAAAAAAAAAAAAAAAAAAACCAACACAAAAAAAAAAAAAAAAAAAAAAAAAAAAAAACAAAAAAAAAAAAAAAGCTGGAATGCGCACCACTAGAATAAGGAAGATGCAAAAAACTTAAAAAATACTCTTCCAAATAAAAAATAAATGGCTGCACTATCTCAGAATAAATCCAGAACAGGGATTACAATAATGATTTTTTTTCACACTCTCTTCAAAATCAAAAGAAAAGGAAAAAAAAATACTCCACTATCTCAATGGTGGTGTCCCCCTCCATGTGATATAAGGGATGAGTTATCCACCTGCTGGGGTTATCATAGCTGTTTTACTTGTCGTATACAATCATCACACAATGACTATGTCCACCCTTTCCACCTCCCCCTCCATTCATAGAAGCTATAAATTACATGAATGAAAAGCGCTCAATGAATGGAGGATAGGCAGATGGATGAAAGGTCCGCTTCCACCACTCATAGGGAGCTTTTCATCACTGACTCTATCTATTTATAACTGTCAATGAGCTGTGTTTACAATGCTTCAGTTTATGAATGGAGAGGAGTCTCTGTCTCCTGTCCATTCATCTTCAGTGCAGCGGAGGCTGCTGAGAAAGGGACTGGGGAATCTGTGCCCTCAATCCCCTTCCCTGTCTTAAAAGGGAGATGTCAGGGGTCTATTAAGACCATGATATCTCACCAAAGCCACCCCCCAACAAGGGCTAAAAAAAAAATGATTGTAATAAATAAATATTGAAAAGGTTGAATTGTTTGATGGTCACAGTGGCAGTATTTGATGGCACAGTGGCGGCATTTGATGGGCACAGTGGTAGTATTTGATGGCACAGTGGCGGCATTTGATGGGCACAGTGGCGGCATTTGATAGGGCACAGTGGCGGCATTTGATGGGCACAGCGGCAGCATTCGATGAGCAGAGTGGCAGCAATCGATGGGCAGAGTGGCAGCATTCGATGGCACAGTTGCAGTGTTCAATGGGCACAGTGGCAGCATTAGATTGGCACAGTAGCAGCGTTCAATGGGCACAGTGGCAGCTTTTGATGGCACAGTGGCAGCGTTTGATGGGCACAGTGGCAGCGTTTGATGGCACAGTGGCAGCGTTTGATGGCACAGTGTCAGCATTTAATGGGCACAGTGGCAGTGTTTGATGGGCACAGTGGCAGCCTTTAAAAGGCACAGTGGCTGCAATTGATGGGCACAGTGGCTGCTTTTGATGGCACAGTGGCTGCAATTTATGTTTTTTCTTTCAGTATTGTTCAGTTTGTTTGCGCCCCCCCAAAAAAATTTGAGAACCAGCCGCCACTGGGTAAAGGTCATAGTCAGATCAATAGGCCCATAGTGGAAATGTGAAGAATTCTCTGGTCCATAAGGGGTAGAGAGACGGCAGTTGTCAATAATTCTACTTTGTGCGGAATAAATAACTACTGACGATGCCTATAAAACTGAGCTGGGAAACAGGACGAGGACACTGCATCTCCTCTGCCAGCCCGGCAGGGTATGTCTTAGTAACCTCGTCTTATCTGTGTTTGGTTACTACAGCACACAAGCCGTTACTCCACTAACACCGAGTGACTTGGAGGGAAGACCATTCCAAGCACTTGTAGCATGTTCCTGAAGGAGATCACATTTCAAAACACGATGCTTCCAGCTTGAGGATTTCATCCGGGAATAGGGACAGCGATGAAATGACAACGCATTGCCGTTTTCAGAGCATCTATTCATAGCGACATGGGAAGGGTAACACTCACCCCTCACCATCCTGTATTTAAGGTCAGGGTCTCCACAATGACATCATGGCATTCAGCTTCACGATATTCCTGTCTTTCATTGACAGATATATATATATATAAAGTATGTAATGAGTATTTAAAATGGACCACACCTCAAATGTTTTCCTTCATTTTAGATGCTTGAATGTTAAATAACATGTAAGTGGTTACAAGTATTTCTTAGCTTGCAGAGGTCACAAATCTCCTGCTGATAATGTCTCTTTACCATCTTAGTTGGAGCACCGTCCACGTCCAGGGTCAGCAACTACTTCTTGGGCTGAGATGTTTGCTCAGAGATGATGTAGTCAGTAAATCTTAGACATGTGCAATTCTTTTTTTTTTTTTTTTTTTTTTTCGTTTTTTTTTTTTTTATTTTCGTTCGTTCGTTTTCGTACGGATGAACGAATCGTTCGAATCGAACGAATCCGAATAACGAATCGTTTGAATCGTGCTAAACCGAAAAACAACGAAAATCCGAAAAAAAATAATTAGAAACAACGAATGTACGAATGAAGAAAATCCGAAAAACGAAAACAGGAACAACGAAAATGAACGAAAAAATTTGTACATTCGTAACTTTTTTTTTTTGTTGAATTGGTAATTTTCCGTGTCCCTTACAACGGTGCTGCTTAACGTGCTTCGAATGGATTGAACAAAAAAATTCGTACATTCGTAACTTTTTTTTCCTATTCGTAACTTTTTTTTCGATACGTAACTTTTTTTTTCGATTCGTAACTTTTTTTTTTTTTTTTTTTCGATTCTTAATTTTCCGTGTCTCTTACAATGGCGTTGCTTAACGTGCTTCGAATGGATTGAACAAAAAAATTCGTACATTCGTAACTTTTTTTTTCGATTCGTAACTTTTTTTTTTCGATTCGTGACTTTTTTTTTCGATTCGTAAATTATTAAAATGTAATAATAGCATACACATTACATAAAATTATGAATTATGCTCCGATTACGAATCTACAAATGTTACGAATGTTGCGAATGTTACGAATGTACGAATAAATACGAATGCCTCCGAATTTCGACTAAACGAATAAACGAAAATTAAACTAACGAAAAAACGAATCAACGAAAAAATAACTCTTTTACGAATGTACGAATCGTTACGAATACGAACACCGATGACTTACGAATTTCTGAATCGTTACGAATCAACGGAAACGAAAAAAACGAAACGAAAATAAACTAATTTTTTTCGCAAACGAAAAAAACGAAACGAAAATAAACAAATTTTTTTGTTGTGCACATGTCTAGTAAATCCCTGTGCAAGTTCTTGGCTGTGTTCACAAATGTCTGACACAATCAGCCCTTTATTTATTTATATATGTATTATTTATTACAGGTACTTATATAGTGTTGTCAATTTATGCTGCGCTTTACACATAAATATTATAAACTCACCTGCCACTTTATTAGGTACACCTGTTTAGAGCGGTTAAAAAAAATCCTTCAAGACAAAGGCATAATGTGCTAGTATGCATTGCATACTAGCACATTCTGAAATATTCACCATAGAACAAGCCCTCTCAGCGGCACCCAGTCACCACTGAGAGGGCTGACATCTTCTCCCGTCCTTTCTTCCGGGATCGCGGGGCTCCAGGGCTGTAAGTGGCTGGAGCCGCGATGATGTCCGGACGTCCTCCCAGAAACTTGCTCCCGCGCGCCCCCTGGGGCGCGCACTCGGGAACATCCGTGACCGCAGGGTCCCGAGGACCCGGCGCATCACGGATCACGGTAAACAGCCGCTGATAGCGGCCGTTTACCACGTGATCCCCCCGGAGCGATCACATGTACACAAACCGGCGTCACGTCATGACGCCGGTTCCTCCCTCCCCTCGCTGTACCGATCGGTACAGAGAGGGGAGAAGCGGAAAGGGGGAGAGACGGGACCAGCGCTGTGGGCTGGATGTGTAGTGCCCACAGCGCTGGTCAATACACTGCCACCACTGTGCAATGCTCTGCCACCACTGTGCAATACTCTGCCACCACTGTGCAATGCTCTGCAACCACTGTGCAATACTCTGCAACCACTGTGCAATGCTCTGCCACCACTTTGCAATACTCTGCCACCACTGTGCAATACTCTGCAACCACTGTGCAATGCTCTGCCACCACTGTGCAATGATCTGCCACCACTGCAATGCTCTGCAGCCACTGTGCAATGCTCTGCAACCACTGTACAATACTCTGCCACCACTGTGCAATGCTCTGCCACCCCTGTGCAATGCTCTGCAACCACTGTGCAGTGCTCTGCCACCACTGTGCAATACTCTACCAATACTGTGCAACACTGTAATACTCTGCCAATACTTGCCACTACTCTGCCAATACTCGCCAATACTCTGCAATAATTTTTAATAGAAACAAAGAATTATTATTATTTTTTTTTTACCGAATCTTCAGTATTTTTTGATTTATAGCGCAAAAAATAAAAAACCCAGCGGTGATTAAATACCACCAAAAGAAAGCTGTATTTGTGTGAAAAAAAGTAAGGATGGGCCCGGTGCTCGATGCGAACCCACGTTCGCATCGAGCACCGGGCGTTCGCTCGCGCGGCGCCCCCAGAATTTTTTTGGCCGCTCGCATCATGTTGGTGTGATGCGAGCGGCCCCGCAATGCATTGCGGCCGGCGCGGCCGACGCAGTGCATTGCTGGCTGATGATTGGCCAAGCATGCACTGTGACCCCGCATGCTTGGCCAATCACAGCCCCGGAAACTCGAAGAGCCATAATTGGCTACAGGCAGGACGCCTGTAGCCAATTACAGCTCAGGGGCTGTAGTACACGCCCCCCCTATAAAACGCCGCCACGCCGTCTGCGCCGGTCACATGCTGTTCCGGCGCAGATTGAGCAGGCTGTTTCTGTGACACTCTGCTGCATTTAGATAGATAGAGAGATTCACTTGCAGAGATTGAGTTAGATAGATTCAGTTACAAAGATTGATTGACAAAGAGGGGCTTGTAGTGTGCTCGTGGCAGGCAGGCAGAGCTCCTATATTTTGTTACCAGAAGCACCTATAGAACTTGTAGTGTGTTCGTGGCAGGCAGGCAGAGCTCCTATATTTTGTTACCAGAAGCACCTATAGGACTTGTAGTGTGTTCGTGGCAGGCAGGCAGAGCTCCTATATTTTGTTACCAGAAGCACCTATAGGACTTGTAGTGTGTTAGTGGCAGGCAGGCAGAGCTCCTATATTTTGTTACCAGAAGCACCTATAGGACTTGTAGTGTGTTCGTGGCAGGCAGGCAGAGCTCCTATATTTTGTTACCAGAAGCACCTATAGGACTTGTAGTGTGTTAGTGGCAGGCAGGCAGAGCTCCTATATTTTGTTACCAGAAGCACCTATAGGACTTGTAGTGTGTTCGTGGCAGGCAGGCAGAGCTCCTATATTTTGTTCCCAGAGGCACCTATAGGACTTGAAGTGTGTTAGTCCCATTACACACACAGAGCTATATATTTTCTTCCCAGAAGCACCTATAGGACTTGAAGTGTGTTAGTCCCATTACACACACAGAGCTATATTTTCTTCCCAGAAGCACCTATAGGACTTGAAGTGTGTTAGTCCCATTACACACACAGAGCTATATTTTCTTCCCAGAAGCACCTATAGGACTTGAAGTGTGTTAGTCCCATCACACACACAGAGCTATATTTTGTTCCCAGAAGCACCTATAGGACTTGAAGTGTGTTAGTCCCATTACACACAAAGAGCTATACTTTGTTCCCAGAAGCACCTATAGGACTTGAAGTGTGTTAGTCCATTACACACACAGAGCTATATTTTCTTCCCAGAAGCACCTATAGGACTTGTAGTGTGTTAGTGGCAGGCAGGCAGAGCTCCTATATTTTGTTACCAGAAGCACCTATAGGACTTGTAGTGTGTTCGTGGCAGGCAGGCAGAGCTCCTATATTTTGTTCCCAGAGGCACCTATAGGACTTGAAGTGTGTTAGTCCCATTACACACACAGAGCTATATTTTGTTCCCAGAAGCACCTATAGGACTTGAAGTGTGTTAGTCCCATTACACACACAGAGCTATATTTTCTTCCCAGAAGCACCTATAGGACTTGAAGTGTGTTAGTCCCATCACACACACAGAGCTATATTTTGTTCCCAGAAGCACCTATAGGACTTGAAGTGTGTTAGTCCCATTACACACACAGAGCTATATTTTCTTCCCAGAAGCACCTATAGGACTTGAAGTGTGTTAGTCCCATTACACACACAGAGCTATATTTTGTTCCCAGAAGCACCTATAGGACTTGAAGTGTGTTAGTCCCATTACACACACAGAGCTATATTTTCTTCCCAGAAGCACCTATAGGACTTGAAGTGTGTTAGTCCCATCACACACACAGAGCTATATTTTGTTCCCAGAAGCACCTATAGGACTTGAAGTGTGTTAGTCCCATTACACACACAGAGCTATATTTTGTTCCCAGAAGCACCTATAGGACTTGAAGTGTGTTAGTCCCATTACACACACAGAGCTATATTTTCTTCCCCAGAAGCACCTATAGGACTTGAAGTGTGTTAGTCCCATCACACACACAGAGCTATATTTTGTTCCCAGAAGCACCTATAGACTTGAAGTGTGTTAGTCCCATTACACACACAGAGCTATATTTTGTTCCCAGAAGCACCTATAGGACTTGAAGTGTGTTAGTCCCATCACACACACAGAGCTATATTTTGTTCCCAGAAGCACCTATAGGACTTGAAGTGTGTTAGTCCCATTACACACACAGAGCTATATTTTCTTCCCAGAAGCACCTATAGGACTTGAAGTGTGTTAGTCCCATCACACACACAGAGCTATATTTTGTTCCCAGAAGCACCTATAGGACTTGAAGTGTGTTAGTCCCATTACACACACAGAGCTATATTTTCTTCCCAGAAGCACCTATAGGACTTGAAGTGTGTTAGTCCCATCACACACACAGAGCTATATTTTCTTCCCAGAAGCACCTATAGGACTTGAAGTGTGTTAGTCCCATTACACACACAGAGCTATATTTTGTTCCCAGAAGCACCTATAGGACTTGAAGTGTGTTAGTCCCGTTACACACACAGAGCTATATTTTCTTCCCAGAAGCACCTATAGGACTTGAAGTGTGTTAGTCCCATCACACACACAGAGCTATATTTTCTTCCCAGAAGCACCTATAGGACTTGAAGTGTGTTAGTCCCATTACACACACAGAGCTATATTTTCTTCCCAGAAGCACCTATAGGACTTGAAGTGTGTTAGTCCCATCACACACACAGAGCTATATTTTGTTCCCAGAAGCACCTATAGGACTTGAAGTGTGTTAGTCCCATTACACACACAGAGCTATATTTTGTTCCCAGAAGCACCTATAGGACTTGAAGTGTGTTAGTCCCATTACACACACAGAGCTATATTTTCTTCCCAGAAGCACCTATAGGACTTGAAGTGTGTTAGTCCCATCACACACAAAGAGCTATACTTTGTTCCCAGAAGCACCTATAGGACTTGAAGTGTGTTAGTCCCATCACACACACAGAGCTATATTTTCTTCCCAGAAGCACCTATAGGACTTGAAGTGTGTTAGTCCCATTACACACACAGAGCTATATTTTGTTCCCAGAAGCACCTATAGGACTTGAAGTGTGTTAGTCCCATTACACACACAGAGCTATATTTTCTTCCCAGAAGCACCTATAGGACTTGAAGTGTGTTAGTCCCATCACACACACAGAGCTATATTTTGTTCCCAGAAGCACCTATAGGACTTGAAGTGTGTTAGTCCCATTACACACACAGAGCTATATTTTGTTCCCAGAAGCACCTATAGGACTTGAAGTGTGTTAGTCCCATTACACACACAGAGCTATATTTTCTTCCCAGAAGCACCTATAGGACTTGAAGTGTGTTAGTCCCATCACACACACAGAGCTATATTTTCTTCCCAGAAGCACCTATAGGACTTGAAGTGTGTTAGTCCCATTACACACACAGAGCTATATTTTCTTCCCAGAAGCACCTATAGGACTTGAAGTGTGTTAGTCCCATCACACACACAGAGCTATATTTTGTTCCCAGAAGCACCTATAGGACTTGAAGTGTGTTAGTCCCATTACACACACAGAGCTATATTTTGTTCCCAGAAGCACCTATAGGACTTGAAGTGTGTTAGTCCCATTACACACACAGAGCTATATTTTCTTCCCAGAAGCACCTATAGGACTTGAAGTGTGTTAGTCCCATCACACACACAGAGCTATATTTTCTTCCCAGAAGCACCTATAGGACTTGAAGTGTGTTAGTCCCATCACACAGAGCAACCTCTATTTTCTTTGCATAAGCACCCACAGGACTTCTAGTGTGTTAGTGGCATCACACAGAGCTCCTATATATTCTTCTCAGCAGCACCCCACAGGACTTCTAGTGTGTTAGTGGCATCACACAGAGCTCCTCTATTTTCTTTGCAGAAGCACCCATAGGACTTCTAGTGTGTTAGTGGCATCACACAGAGCTCCTATATATTCTTCTCAGCAGCACCCACAGGACTTCTAGTGTGTTAGTGGCATCACACAGAGCTCCTCTATTTTCTTTGCATAAGCACCCACAGGACTTCTAGTGTGTTAGTGGCATCACACAGAGCTCCTCTATTTTCTTTGCATAAGCACCCACAGGACTTCTAGTGTGTTAGTGGCATCACACAGAGCTCCTCTATTTTCTTTGCATAAGCACCCACAGGACTTCTAGTGTGTTAGTGGCATCACACAGAGCTCCTCTATTTTCTTTGCAGAAGCACCCACAGGACTTCTAGTGTGTTAGTGGCATCACACAGAGCTCCTCTATTTTCTTTGCAGAAGCACCCATAGGACTTCTAGTGTGTTAGTGGCATCACACAGAGCTCCTATATATTCTTCTCAGCAGCACCCACAGGACTTCTAGTGTGTTAGTGGCATCACACAGAGCTCCTCTATTTTCTTTGCAGAAGCACCCATAGGACTTCTAGTGTGTTAGTGGCATCACACAGAGCTCCTATATATTCTTCTCAGCAGCACCCACAGGACTTCTAGTGTGTTAGTGGCATCACACAGAGCTCCTCTATTTTCTTTGCAGAAGCACCCACAGGACTTCTAGTGTGTTAGTGGCATCACACAGAGCTCCTCTATTTTCTTTGCAGAAGCACCCACAGGACTTCTAGTGTGTTAGTGGCATCACACAGAGCTCCTCTATTTTCTTTGCAGAAGCACCCATAGGACTTCTAGTGTGTTAGTGGCATCACACAGAGCTCCTATATATTCTTCTCAGCAGCACCCACAGGACTTCTAGTGTGTTAGTGGCATCACACAGAGCTCCTCTATTTTCTTTGCATAAGCACCCACAGGACTTCTAGTGTGTTAGTGGCATCACACAGAGCTCCTCTATTTTCTTTGCAGAAGCACCCACAGGACTTCTAGTGTGTTAGTGGCATCACACAGAGCTCCTCTATTTTCTTTGCAGAAGCACCCACAGGACTTCTAGTGTGTTAGTGGCATCACACAGAGCTCCTCTATTTTCTTTGCAGAAGCACCCACAGGACTTCTAGTGTGTTAGTGGCATCACACAGAGCTCCTCTATTTTCTTTGCAGAAGCACCCATAGGACTTCTAGTGTGTTAGTGGCATCACACAGAGCTCCTATATTTTCTTCTCAGCAGCACCCACAGGACTACCGACTACAATGGCTGGAAGACCGCCAAGGGGAGGCAGAGCGTGCAGAGCCAAGAACACAGGGCAGGCAGGCTCTGTTTCTAGTGGACGTGGCCGTGGACGTGGACGTGGTCGTGCATCGTCATCAGCACGTGGCCATGGGACACGCGCGTCTTTGTTTTCGGCAGCTGGACATGTGGAGCCGCATCATGCTGAAGGCTTGGTAGAATGGATGACCAAGCCCTCCTCATCCTCCTCATCCTCTCTCACCCAGGCTCAGGGTACTGACAGAGCATCATCAGCCACCCCTTCCCTAGACCCACCATGTCCTCCTGAGGAGTACCCCGAACTCTTTGAGCACAGTGTTGGGTACATGCTCCAGGAGGATGCCCAACGATTCGAAGGCTCGGATGACGATACCCAGCTTGAGGAATCTGGCAGTACAGTTCCACCAGCTGCAGCTTACTGCCAGGTTTGCTCTAGTGGTGAAGAGGGAGGGGATGATGAGGTCACTGACTCCACGTGGGTGCCTCAAGGGAGAGAGGATGAGGAGGAGGACGAGGAGGAGGAGGATGCGGCGTCACATGTCCAACGAGGCAGGATGCCCCCTGGAGGCCAGGTAGAGGCCAGCACAGCAACTGTACAACACCGCAGAGCTCCGCCTGTGCAGGGCGCTGCCTCTGCACGTTATCAGAAAAGTTCTTTGGTGTGGGCCTTTTTTGAGACGAGTGCAGCAGATCGCACCACTGCTATTTGCAATATTTGTCTCAAGCGTATCTCGCGTGGCCAAAACATCAGCCGCTTGGGCACGACAAGCATGACCAGACATATGGCGACCTGCCATGCAGCTCGTTGGCAGGCACACATAAAAGACCCACACCAAAGAACTAAGCGGACCTCTCCTTGCTCCTCCTCAGCTGGGATCTCCATCCCCACTACACCTTCAGTCCTCTCTGAAAGCTGCTCTGAGAGGACTGAAGGTGTAGAATTCGGTGTGTCACAACCAAGTACTTGCAGTACACCGACGTCCGAATGCAGCAGGCAAATTTCCCTGCCCCAGCTGCTGGACCGTAGAAAGAAGTACACTCCCAGCCATCCACATGCCCAGCGGTTGAATGCTAGCCTTGCTAAATTGCTAGCACTTCAACTGCTGCCTTTTCAGTTGGTAGACTCGGCCCCCTTCCGTGAGTTTGTTCAATGTGCGGTTCCTCAGTGGCAGGTTCCCAAACGCCACTTTTTCTCGCGGAAGGCGATTCCGTCTCTCTACCGGCATGTGGAGGGCAATGTCCATGCCTCGCTGGACAGGGCGGTCAGCGGTAAGGTGCATATTACCGCTGACTCATGGTCCAGCAGGCATGGACAGGGACGGTACCTTTCTTTCACGGCCCATTGGGTCACTCTATTGGCAGCTGGGAGGGATGCAGGACAAGGTGCAGTAGTGTTGGAGGTTGTTCCGCCACCACGCCTCCAAAACGCGACTACTGCTACTGGTTGTGACACACCTCTCTCCTCCACCCCCTCCTCTTCTTCTTCCTCCAGTGCTCTGTCCTTGGAACCAGCGGTGCTCCGTAGGCGTACAAGGGGCTACGCAAGTACGCAGGCAAAAAGATGCCATGCCGTGCTTGCGCTGGTGTGTTTGGGGGACAGGAGCCACACTGGGCCAGAGGTTCTGGCAGCTCTGCAGGGGCAGGCCGAGAGGTGGTTGACGCCACGTCAGCTTAAGCCAGGAATGGTCGTTTCTGACAATGGCACCAACCTCCTCTCCGCCCTGCGACAGGGGCAGCTCACCCATGTGCCCTGCATGGCTCACGTCCTCAACCTGGTGGTGCAGCGGTTCTTGGGCAGGTTCCCAGGCTTACAGGATGTCCTGAGGCAGGCCAGGAAAGTCTGTGTGCATTTCCGCCGATCTTATAATGCCAGTGCTCGGCTGACTGAGCTGCAAAAGGAGCTGAACCTGCCCAAGAACCGCCTAATATCTGACATGCCCACCAGGTGGAACTCAACGTTGGCCATGCTGCAGCGACTGCACACGCAGCAGAGGGCCATCAATGAGTACCTTTGCGACTACGGCACCAGGACAGGGTCAGGGGAGCTTGGTTTTTTTTCCCCACGTCAGTGGAGCATGATCAGGGATGCATGCACTGTCCTCTCACCATTTGAGGAGGCCACGAGGATGGTGAGCAGTGACAGTGCATGCATCAGTGACACTGTCCCTCTTGTCCACCTGTTGGAGCATACGCTGCGTGGGATAATGGACAGGGCACTTGAGGCAGAACAGAGGCAGGAAGAGGAGGACTTCCTTGCCTCTCAAGGCCCCCTTTATCCGGACAGTGTTCCTTCTGTCCCACCCATCACACAGGAAGAGGATGAGGAGGAGGAGGAGGAGGAGGAGGAGGAGGATTGTGTGAGCATGGAGGTGGAGCCTGGCACTCAGCATCAGCAGCAGCAGTCTTTTAGGGATGATGTACAGTCCCAACAAGCCAGTGGACTTGTACGTGGCTGGGAGGAGGTGGCTGGCGATCATGTCATCCTCAGTGACCCAGAAGACTCCGGACCGAATGCCTCAGCTAACCTACGCTGCATGGCCTCCCTGATCCTGCAAAGCCTGCGGAAGGATCCTCGTGTTCTTCGGATCAAGGAGAGGGACCATTACTGGCTGGCCACTCTCCTTGATCCGCGGTACAAGGGTAAGGTTGCGGACCTTATCTTGCCGTCGCAGAGGGAGCAGAGGATGAGACATCTCAGGGAGGCCTTGCAGAAAGGTCTGTGCAACGCGTTCCCAGAAACTGGGAGGCTACAAACTCCTGGTCCTGGGCGACGAGTTGCTGAGGCTTCGGTCAGTGGCAGAAGGAGCGGTGGGGAAGGTGGACGTCTGACCGATGCGTTCAGACAATTTTTTAGTCCGCAGCCCCAAGGTATGATCGGTTCCAGCAACCATCGCCAGCGTCTGATATACATGGTGCAGGAATACCTTGGGGCAAGGTCAGACTTGGACACCTTTCCCACCGAAAATCCTCTGGCTTACTGGGTCCTGAGGATGGATCACTGGCCAGAGCTTGCACAGTATGCAATTGAGCTACTGGCCTGTCCTGCCTCCAGCGTTCTTTCCGAACGCACATTCAGTGCTGCTGGAGGATTTGTGACTGATCATAGGGTGCGCCTGTCCACCGCCTCGGTTGATCGACTGACATTCATCAAAATGAATCAGTCTTGGATCACCACCAGCTACCAGGCACCTGAGGCGGATATAACCGAATAATTTTTAATGTCACATCCCTTCAAGACTGCCTATGCTGATGCTGAGTGACTGTCCTCTTATGTTCACTGACTATCCTCTTCCTCCTCCTCAATGATCCATGCCACAGCACCAGTGCCTAAGGCACAATTTTTCAGCCCCTGTTTAACAGGGGCGTGTACTTACAATTTTTAAAAAAAATGCTTCGCAACACGTGTGACTGCTGTGCTCCAAGTACAGTCTCTGTGAGGGCCGTGTTGCAGTGTTGTGGCACCAGCACCAGTGCCTAAGGCACAATTTTTCAGCCCCTGTTTAACAGGGGCGTGTACTTACAATTTTTAAAAAAAATGCTTCGCAACACGTGTGACTGCTGTGCTCCAAGTACAGTCTCTGTGAGGGCCGTGTTGCAGTGTTGTGGCACCAGCACCAGTGCCTAAGGCACAATTTTTCAGCCCCTGTTTAACAGGGGCGTGTACTTACAATTTTTTAAAAAATGCTTCGCAACACGTGTGACTGCTGTGCTCCAAGTACAGTCTCTGTGAGGGCCGTGTTGCAGTGTTGTGGCACCAGCACCAGTGCCTAAGGCACAATTTTTCAGCCCCTGTTTAACAGGGGCGTGTACTTACAATTTTTTAAAAAAATGCTTCGCAACACGTGTGACTGCTGTGCTCCAAGTACAGTCTCTGTGAGGGGTTGCAGTGTTGTGGCACCAGCACCAGTGCCTAAGGCACAATTTTTCAGCCCCTGTTTAACAGGGGCGGGTAATTACAAATCTTGATCTAATAGTTCACAGCAGGGCCCATTCCTGCGCCCACCAAGAGTAACTATGAGGGCCTGCAGTCTTGTGGCAACACCGTCCACCACCACCGCCAAAGGCCCAATTTTTCTGCCCTGTTCATCAGGTGCTTGCAATTACAAATCTTGATCTAATAACTCACAGCAGGGCCCATTCCTGCGCCCACCAAGAGTAACTATGAGGGCCTACAGTCTTGTGGCAACACCGTCCACCACCACCGCCAAAGGCCCAATTTTTCTGCCCTGTTCATCAGGTGCTTGCAATTACAAATCTTGATCTAATAACTCACAGCAGGGCCCATTCCTGCGCCCACCAAGAGTAACTGTGAGAGCTTACAGTCTTGTGGCAAAACCGTCCACCACCACCACCACCACCACCCCCAATTTTTCTGCCCTGTTCAACAGGTGCATGCAATTACAAATCTTGATCTATTAACTCACAGCAGGGCCCATTCCTGTGCCCACCAGTCTTGTGGCTACACCAACATCTAATAGGGCAAATTTCTGCAGAGTATATACGCCAGGCCCCTACTTTCAAACATCCAACTTACAAACGACTCCTACTTGCAAATGGAAAGAGAAAACAGGAAGTGAGAGGAAATCTACCCCTAGGAAGGGAAATTCTATCCTGTTAGATTTAATTTGGGAAAAAGGTATCTCCTCTCTACTGATACTTTATCACCAATCCTTGTTTCAATTAAAACCCCACTTTTCCAAAAACATTTGTCATTGGGACGGAAAGTGAGGTGACATGTTCTGAACAGATGTGCAAAGACAGCAAATGTTACAGGGGTGATAACCCCTCCCTATGTTCTCCAAAAAGCTTAAAAATAGATTTTTTTGGATGGAGCTACACTTCATAATGTACCTGTTCAGATTCTACTTAAGATCAAACCTAAAGCCGCAAGTGGTTTTAAATGGCTTCTTTTTTCCTTTACAAATGTCATTTTGTGCAAGGACAGTTCTAAACACGGGAAACACATGCCACTTCACAGGCATACTTTGGACACCCCCAGGTACCATATTTAAAGGAAAATGTCACTTTTTTTTTTTTCACTTTATGCATCATTAAAATGACTGCTCCCGAAAAAACGTTAGTTTTTAAAAGTTCTTTTTGCATTGATATATGTCCCCTGGGGCAGGACCCGGGTCCCCAAACCTGTTTTATGACATTAACATGCATATTGGCCGTTGTAATTAGCACTTTTGATTTCGAACGTTCGCGTCCATTATAACGTATAGGGTTCGAAAATTCGCGCGAACTTTCGGTCCGTTCGAAGGTTCTGGTTCGAACCGAACCCGGGGGTGTTCGGCTCATCCCTAAAAAAAAGGACACAAAATTAATTTGGGTACAGTGTTGCATGACGGAGTAATTGTCATTCAAAGTGTAAGAGCACCAAAAGCTGAAAATTGGTCTGGTTAGGAAGGGGGTTTAACTGCCCAGTGGTCAAGTGGTTAATTGCTTATTAACACAAATTGCTAATCAGCCAATCACATGGCGGCAACTCATTGCATTTAGGCATCTAGACGTGGTGAAGTTGAATTGCTGAAGTTCAAACCAAGCGTCAGAATGGGGAAGATAGGGGATTTAAGCCGGGCTTTTCTTCTCAGATAATAGGTGCAGGAACTCCACCTTTTTGGAGTTAGCCATTGTCTCTGCTCCTACCCACCTCTGAGCGCCGTTACTTGGTTCCACCCCCTATCCACCTCCCAATACTGCCCCTTTTAGAAAATACAGAACCAAGTAACATTTGTGGTACTAAGTAATTTGTATGGAATTTGTTAATGATAACAAGAAAAGCAATAAAAGATCCCCTGCAGTCACCAATAGACCCCCGGCAGCAACAACAGATCCCCCCCCCCCCCACAGACAGCATCAATAGACCCTCCAGCAGTCAGCTACAATAGACTGCTCCCTCAACAGTAAATCCCCCCAACAACAACGGACCCCCCAGCAACAATAGATCCCCGCCTGCAATAATATATTCCCTGCCAGCAACAACATACCCCCCCCCCCCCTCTGCAAAAATAGATTTCTTCCAGAGACAATAGGTCCCCCAGCAGCAACAATAGACCTCCCCAGCAACAATAAACCCCTGCAAAAAAAAAGCACCTCCAGTAACAACAGATCCCCCAGTAGCCAGCATCAATAGACACTGTAACACAGTCCAGCACCCCTTGTCATTACATACATTCAGTGCTGAAGGTGCCGTTCCCCCGCATTCCCGTTGAAAAAAAGCACATTTAAGTGACTTTGAACGTGGCATGGTTGTTGGTGCCAGACGGGCTGGTCTGAGTATTTAAAAAAAACTGCTGATGAGTGGCAGTTGTGTGGAGAAAAATGCCTTGTTAATGTCAGAGAAGTATGGGCATCACTGGTTTGAGATGATAGAAAGGCAAAATTAACTCAAATAACCACTCGTTACAACCAAGGTATGCAAAATACCATCTCAGAATGCACAACACATCAAACCTTGAAGCAGATGGGCTACAGCAGGAGAAGACCACACCGGGTGCCACTCCTGTCAGCTAAGAACAGGAAACTGAGGCTACAATTCGTACAGGCTCACCAAAATTGGACAATAGAAGATTGGAGAAACGTTGCCTGGTCTGATGAGTCTCCATTTCAGCTGCCACATTTAGATGGCTGGGTCAGAATTTGGTGTAAACAACATGAAAGCATGGATCCATCCTGCCTTGTATCAACGGTTCAGGCTGGTGGTGGTGTAATGTGTGGGGGATATTTTCTTGGCACACTTTGGGCCCCTTAGTACCAACTGAGCATCGTTTAATCACCACGGCCTACCTGAGTATAGTTGCTGACCATGTCCATCCCTTTATGACTACAGTGTACCCATCTTCTGATGGCTCCTTCCAGCAGGACAAGGCACCATGTCACAAAGCTCCAATCATCTCACCACTGGTTTCTTGAACATGACAATGAGGTCTCTGCACTCCAATGGCCTCCACAGTCACCAGATCTCATCCAATAGAGCACCTTTGGGATGTGGTGGAACCGGAGATACGCATCATGGAAGTGCAGCCAACAAATCATCATATGGACCAAAATCTCTGAGGGATGTTTCCAACACCTTGTAGAATCTATGCCACAAAAAATGAAGGCAGTTCTTAAGGCAAAAGCGGGTCCAACCCAGTACTAGCAAGGTGTACCTAATAAAGTGTCCGGTTAGTATGCATTTTCCAACAGTCCCTGCCCACAAGAGCTTACAATCTAATCTTCATTAATCCTGCGCCCTGTACACTAATCAATTCTGATATCTAAACCTGTCCTTATCAGTACACTCAATATTTTGTTTTTATAATAAACAATTTTTATTAAATATATAAACAGTACAGAAAAGTACAAAAGGCAGTATACATTGAGCACTACAAACATGAAAGGGATATAATACAGGTTGATATAAACACAAAGAGTATAATAACAGAAAATACAAAGTATACCAATGGGCAGCCAAAAAATTGTATGTACTGGAAAGTACACCCAAGACCACAAGCGGGCAAAAAAAATATTATATTATATATAATATATATTATTATATAATATATATTATATTATATATATATATATATATATATATATATATATATATAATATTATCCCATACCAGGCTGATTGCATGCAGCGAGTTTATCATCAAAGTACTACTGTATGTAAAGAAAATACTTTAGTATACCGCTAAAACATTATATAAGAAAAAAAATAAAGACATATAGAGAAGGAAAAGGCCGGATAACGAAAAAAAAAGAAGAAGAAGTTAGGAAGGAAACTAAGCCCCAGTCCAGCACATCCTTGGGCTCCCCCAACGGTCAAGAAATCTGAAAAAGTAAACAGATGCATATTCAATATTTTATTGTATATCATACACAGTAAAAATATATGTGTTAAAAAAACATAGTATATGATAAAACATCCCATAAATGTATCCTGTCTATATATGGATCAAAATTCATCCAGTTCAGCAGGGACCAGCCAAATTTCAATCCATATATGGGCACTGTGGTTGTACAGAAGTCAATCTACCGGTTGACTTCTGTTCAATCGCCCTGTTGGATTTTCTCCACTTGATCAGAACTGCAGGCTATAGCGTATATATGGTGTATTCTGACGGCCAGGAAATCTCACCGCTGTCAGAATACAAAGACTCAGCAGGCAGGATTCCCCATCGAATGTGTGAATCGGGTCTTTTTTTTCACCCTTAAACCCACTGGTTGAACGAAAAAAAACAAAAAAAATACTGCAGCTACTGACTTTGAATAATTGGACACTTACCTGCCCCAGGGTCCAGCGATGCGGGGGATCGAAGCCCCACTCGTCTCCCCCTCTGCTCTGCGGTGCCGGCATTGTAACATTGTAACCCACTGCGCATGCGCGAGCGGCGCCGTGCGCCATGATTGGCCGCGCAGTCATCTGGGACCTGTGACGTGTCCCAGAGGGTTGACAAGAGGGAGGGGGCAGAGCTGAGCCCTTCCTGCACCAAGGGAAGTGACGTCAAGAGCCCAGGCGCTGAAGGAGGCAGACTACGAGGGACCCCCTAGCAACAGGCATTTAGAGGTGAGTAAAAAAAAAAAAGAATTCTCCAAATGTTTATTTTTTATTTTTTTTATGCACATAAATTAAATTTTTTTTCTTGGGTGGAACTCCACTTTAAGGGTGGGTTTCCACTAGAGCTGCATGATTAATTGTTAAAAAATCGTGATCACGATTCAACCTCCCCTCAAGATCTCATTTCCCCATTCATGTTAAACATGTGCAGAGACATTCATTGCTCAAAGCTGTCAAAAGAAAAAAAAAAAAAAAACTCAGCCAGCAAATGTTTCTCAACAGTGATAAAGAAAAACAATGTATCTCTGGTTCTTTTAGAATTTAGATCAAAGGAATGAACTTCAGTCTGTAAATGAGGTCATTTAAGCAATTCGAGACTAAACCTTTTTTGACACTTATTGCTTACAAGTTAAAGTCTGTATTTTTTGCTAGAAAATTAATTAGAGGCCACACTATATATATATTTTTTAGCAAAATACCAACCTACTACATGTCCATTCTGGAGACTCATAGCTTTGTCTTTTATTTTGTCCACCTAAACAGTAAACTAAAGCAGAGGTCTCCTAACTTTTCTGTTTCCTTTTACAAATATTCACGTTCCAAAAAAAAAATCAGTTCTGACATTAATATAGCCCCTTCTATATGGGGCCTCCCAACAAAACCAAAGATTGCAGTAAAAACATATAAATAATTATAATGTACAGACATCTATCCCACCAAATTCAAATGTGAATAAATAAAACCATGACACTGTAACAAACAGGTGTAAACATTATACATTATTACATATGTATGTTTATAATGCTGTACTTTGTTAGATATTTGGGTGGAAACCCAGCCCTAGGGGAAGGGACTGGATGCATTTATGTTTTATGTTTTTTTTTTTTAACACACATACATTATTGCTAAGTATGGTATATAATAAAATATTGCATTTACTGATAAGAACGGCTTTTAAATGTTTGAGTTGATTAGTTTTTAAGACGCAGGATTCGTAGAGACTGCTATGTGGGTGGGGCCAGTTGAACATGGGTACAACATTCAGTTTCCGGGGTACCATTAGCCAGAACAAGCCCAACTTTACTAATGTGAACCCCCACTCTCAGAGAGAGACAATTGGGTTGATTTACTAAAGGCAAATAGACTGTGCACTCTGCAATAGACATGCATTGACAAAAAATGTGTTAGTTTTCGTTTCATTCGTTTTTTGCTTTTTTCGGAAATCCAAAAATTAGGATTTTCAAATTTCCGAATTTTTGAATTTACGAATGTTTGAATTTTGAATCTCTGAATTCTGAATTTCTGAATCTCCGAATTTTTAAATTTCCGAATTTCAAATTTTCGAATTCCGAATATTCAAATTCCGAATTTCCGAATATTCAAATTCCGAATTTCCGAATATTCAAATTCCGAATTTCCGATACTTCGAATTCCGAATTTCCGATATTTCAAATTCAGAATTTTCAAATTTCCAAATTCCTGAATTTTCAAATTTCCTAATTCCTAAATTTTCAAATTTCCAAATTCCTGAATTTTCTAATTTCCAAATTCCTGAATTTTCTAATTTCCAAATTCCTGAATTTTCTAATTTCTGAATCTTCAAATTTCGAATTTTTGAATTTTTGAATTTTTGAATTCAGAATTTCCGGATTTTCGAAATTCAGAATTTCAGAATATTTAAATTCAGAATTTCCGATATTTCGAATTCAGAATTTCCGAATTTTCAAATTTTCAAATTTCAGAATTTTCAAATTTCAGAATTTTCAAATTTCAGAATTTTCAAATTTTCACATATTCAAATTTTCACATTTCCAAATTTCAGAAATTCGAATTTCCAAATTTCAAATTTTTGAATTCCAAATTTCCGGATTTTGGAAATTAGAAGATTCAGGAATTTGGAAATTCTAAAATCTGAAAAAAAGAAAGAAAATCTGTAAAATTTGAAATAATAACTAACTAATAATAACTAACTAATAAATTATAGGTATTGTAATTTCCTTTCAAATTTGGCTGTTTGTGAATGTAACGAATACAAATTTATCTGAAGTTATAAATTATCCAAAATAACGAATGCCGCATCTAAACAAATGGAATGGAACAAATTAATAATAAATAATAATAATAAAAAGGTTTTATTATTATTATTATTTATTGTTATTAGATCGTTACATTCCATTCGTTTAGATACAGCATTTGTTATTTCAGATAATTTGTTCAAATACGTTCACTAACAGCCTAATTTGAAAGGAAATTCCAATACCTATAATTTAATATTTATTATTAGTTAGTTATTTATTATTTCAGATTTTCGGGTTTTTGAATTTTCTGATTTTCAGCTTTGTACTTGTCAGGGCTGGGCTCAGCCCTTCCTTCTCTGAGCTGGCTGCTCAGCTGTCGGCTAATTGCCAGCTCCCATCTCTCTCCTCAGTTACTCAGCTGTTGATGATATCCTGCTCGTCAGTCCTGCCTACTTAAGCCATCCAGTCCAGAGGTTCTCTGCCTTCGCCTTGGTCAATATCACAGAGACGATCACCTGCGTTCCTGTTTAAAGACTTGCTTTGCTAAAATCCCTTCTGGATCCAGATGCTGCTTGCTGTTTCACTATGTTGATCCCTGACTTCTGGCTTGGCTGACTATCCATTCTGGTTACTGAACTTTGGCTATGTTTTGACTACGTTTGTTCTTTTTAATTTTATTATTAAACAAGTGTGATTTAACTGTACTTCTGTCTCCGTCTGATTTCATGGTTTCTGACAGTACTGTTGCAGATTGCAAACTGGAGGAGAAAAGTCTGAGGAAATGCTTCCTGCTGCCTGCAACAGACTCATGGCATAATCTCTTGCTTGAAGTTTAAAGGCTAAAGTAATACATTTTGGAATAAAGTTGTTCCTGTAAAGAAGAAGAAAGAAATGAAATTGCATGTATAGTGAAAACATTTTTTATTAGGATAGATGGATGGTGTGTGAAAAGATTAGAACCCCTAACAGATTTTTATTGCTGTCTGTGACCCCCATGGTGGTCACTTCTCTATATTTCCTGGTGGCCATTGTCAATAGACAGGAGATTGTAAATCTTATCTTTCAATGGGAAACCAGTTCTAGTGACCATGAATGAAAAGTGCCCCTAGCCCCTTATCCCTAGGTGGACGTCATATAAGATCCTGGGCTTTAAGTGGTTAAATCTGAATGATGCCTGCAGCTGCAGACATCATTCAGATATTGTTTTTTTCAGCTGCCGATTCCCTCTCATATTAAAATAATCCTAGTGGCTGTGGAGCCCCTTTATTTTTTTTACGGTGCTCCTACTGCAAATTGGCGGCCCTCCAGCTGTTATGAAACTACAAGTCCTATGATGCATTGCAAGGCTGACAGTTACAAGCATGACTCCCACAGGCAGAGGCATGATGGGACTTTTAGTTTCACAACAGCTGGAGGGCCACCAGTTTGAGACCCCTATTCTACCAGCTCGCCGTGAGATCGGCGAGCCGGAAAATAAATCGGCCGGTGGCAGCCGTTTACCATAGAGCTGGCCAAGGACCAGACGGCCCCTGGCCATCTCTATGACCCTCTATGACGTCACTTTTGGCCCTGGCAGATGTAAACACTGCCGTTTTTTTTAGCTGGAGAGCCCGAGATCGCTTTTTTTTCTCAGGCTTTTCAGCCTAGAGGAGAGATCTGTGGACTTATAGACTCCAGATCTCTCTATAAAGAGGACCTGTAATTCCTTATTCCCATTACCAGTGATGTTTACATTTCTCATAATAGGAATAAAAGTGATCAAAAATAAAAGGAAAGTGTAAAAAATAAAATAAACAATAAAAATTTTTTTTAAAGCTCCCCCGTCCCCACGTGCTCGCACGCAGAAGGGAACG
Organism: Lithobates sylvaticus; assembly: GCA_028564925.1. NCBI lineage: Eukaryota > Metazoa > Chordata > Amphibia > Anura > Ranidae > Lithobates > Lithobates sylvaticus. Next base: position 485,775,328 of record CM053028.1, on the reverse strand, counting down.
CATATGTATGTCTTGTCCGCATCTGTAAACGCAGTTAAAACCACACATGTGAGGTATTGCCGTGAACGTTGGAGCGAGAGCAATAATTCTAGCACAAGACCTCCTCTGTCGCTCTAAACTGGTTAACTGTAAACATTTCTAAAGCGTAGCCTATGGAGATTTTTAAGTCCTGAAGTTTGGCGCCATTCCACGAGTGTTTGCAATTTTAAAGCACAACATGTTTTGTATTTATTTACTCTGCGTAACATGATCTTTCACTTTATACAAAAAAACTGAGCTAACTTTAGTGCTTTGGTTTTTTTTTTTTAATTCATGAAATTTATTTATTTTTTGTCAAAAAACATGCATTTGAAAAATTGCTGCGCAAATACTGTGTGACATAAAAAAAAATTGCAATGACCACCATTTTATTCCCTAGGGTCTCTGCTTAAAAAAAAAAAAAAACATATATAATGTTTGGGGGTTCTGAATAATTTTCTAGCAAAAAAAATATGTTTTTTACTTGTATGCACAAAGCAAGGTCCATAAAGACATGGATGAGCGAGTTTAGGGTAGAGGAACTTGACTGGTCTGCACAGAGTCCTGACCTCAACCTGACAGAACACCTTTGGGGTGAATTAGAGCAGAGACTGCGAGCCAGGCCTTCTCGTCCACATCAGTGCTTGGCCTCACAAATGCGCTTCTGGAAGAATGGTCAAACATTCCCATAGACACACTCCTAATCCTTGTGCACAGCCTTCCCAGAAGAAACCGAAAACAAAGAAACAAGGATCAGACTGTACAGGCCAGACAAGGAGGTCTTAAGATAAAATATCAAATTTTTATTATAAATTATTAAAATGCAAAAGACTTCATAAAAACCTTATTATATGGTGCTTGATTGATAACCTATATGCAAAGTAATAAAGCGCAGTAGTAAAAGCTGGGGGGGAAAAAACCTGAAAGACAATGGCATAATGTGCTAATATGCATTGCATACTAGCACATTATGAAATACTTACCTTAGAACGAAGCCCCCGTAGCGGCGCCCAGTCACCGCTGGGGGGGCTAACATGTTCTCCCGACGTTACTTCCGGGTTTGCGTGCTCCGCCGCTGTGAGTGGCGTGCGGGAGCCCTCGATTCCTGCAAGAAGCTTTGAAGTTCTGGCGTTCTGTCAAAAAATGTCCGCCTATCGAATAGTGTCCGGGCCGTACTGCGCAGGCGCAGCTCTTGCGCAATACGGAGGACAAGGAGATTCGGAAAATCTCCAAAGATGAACGGCGCCTGCGCCGTGAGTCCAGGTGCAAGCCCCACAATCCAAGTGGACATAGGGCTGCACAAAGTTGGAGGGCCCCTCGCGGGCTCGCTTCACTCGCCACACTTCGTGCACGGCCTCGCTTCGCTCGGCTCTTTTTTATTCTAACTATTCTAAATGTCCACTTGGATGGTGGGGCTTGAACCTGGACTCACGGCGCAGGTACTGTTCATCTTCGGGTATTTTCGGAATCTGCTTGTCATGCGTACTGCGCATGCGCAGTACACAGCGGACAGTATCCGATGGGGGACAGTATCCGACAGGACACCGGCACAATACGCCAGACCTTCACAGCGCATGCGCCGCTGACATCAGCAGGTGCATGCAGGGTGAATATGTCCTAACCGCTGTACGTTAAGGAGATATTCATTTTACCTATAGGTAAGCTTTATTGTAGGGTTATCTGTAGGTACAAATCACAAAGCGAAGAGTTGAAGCTGTTATAGCTGCAAAGGGAGGGCCAACTCAATATTGAACGCTACGGACTAAGACTGGGGTGCCATTAAGGTTCATGTGTGTGTAAAGGCAGCCATCAAAATACTTTTGGTAATATAGTATATATCTCTATATAGATATCTATATCTATATATATACATATAGATATCTCTCTCTCTTTATATATATCTATATCTATATATATATATATATCTATATATATATATATATATATATATATATATATATATATATATATATATATATATATATATATATATATATAGATATCTATATCTATCTATATATATATATATATATATATATATATATATATATATATATAGATATCTATATCTATATATATATATATATATATATATATATATATATATATATATATAATTTTTTTTTTTTATTGAATTACATTTTTTGGGGGGTTATAGTTACCTAAACAATGGCTTTTTAAACCTATTTGTATTTGGGGGTCAGGGGGGCTACAAATAAACCAGACCTTGTATTTCCACAGAAGGTCCGCTTTAAGTAAAACCATTGGTTTGAACAGAAATGTGCTGTTTTTAAATAATGGAGAACCTCTACATCAGACTAGTGCTGCCACACAGTGGCCATGTCCAGCATAGTCAGCGCACAAAGTTTTAAAACTGGTTCATTTATAAATACAATATATTGATTAATCATTCTCTCCTCAATTAAAAAGACACAATCATTGTATTTATTCACTGACACTCCTCTCTCCCTCAGTGTAAGACCCCTTTCATACTGAAGCGCTGCTAAAACAGCCGATAAAGCGCTGGTAGTTATTTGCAGTGCTTTAGCAGAGCTTTTGTGGCGGTTTTTCGGCATTAGCGGGTCGCTTTTTTTAAGGTCACGTTCAAAAAAATTAAAAAGACCATTTTTTTGCAGCACTTTCGAAGCTCTGCCCATTCATTTCAATGGGCAGGGGCATTTTTGGAGCGCTTTTTACAGCGATCCAAATACGCCCAAAAGATGATGCTTTCAGGACTTTTTCTACGCACCGCCCCAGTGTGAAAGCACCCATTCAAATGAATTGGAGGCAGTTTTCAGATACTATTCTTAATGTTAAAACACCTGAAAACTGCCTCAGTGTGAAAGGGGTCTTATGTATCTGAATTTCTTTTCATGTTAAATGCTACAAGTACCGGTATGTATCAAGCAGAAAATGCTAGACAGTTTTTCCTACGGAGTTCCTCCCTTTCCCATCAGTGTAACCAACATAATTAAAATGCTTACCTTCATCCCGCATTCTTCACTGTGTGCAATACAGCCTTTGCAAGTAAACACCCGCCTGGGTCCTGTGTCTGGTGTGCACTGGCATAGCTCCCAACTGTCCCTGATTTCGAGGGGCTGTCCCTGATTTGGAGCAATGTCCCTCTGTCCCTCTTTCCTCCTCATTTGTCCCTCATTTTGGTCTGATCTATATAGATGTATATAAAATGCACTTTTTATCAATCAAAAAGTGTTTCCCAGTGCTAAACCTTTCATCAGATTTCTAACTTGGTGCATTTGTAAATTCTAAAAGCCAATATAAAGGAATAGAAGTGGTAAAAAAAAACACTTGTGGGTTTAACCAATCTTGTTTTTTTTGTACAATTCTCCTTTAAGGCGGCGTTACAAGGGGTGTGTCCTATGCCTGCATACTTTTGCTGATAGGTGTCCCTCATTCCCATCTCAAAAGGTTGGGAGGTATGCATATGTGCTGCTTACCCACCCCCCCCCCCCCCTTTTTTGTTTTTCTTTGTCTGATCCACAATCTCCAGGTGATTTTATGGCCATTACAAGTTGTTCACTATTTGATATTAGTTTCTCCCTCTGTCCTCCACTCCTATTTAGTGCTAGTTAGATTAGTAGTGTAGCTACCACCACCCTACTTCCTCTATGTTCCTTTTGTATATGTTATATATTTACAGGGTTTAGGAAAGTCATTGTCTTCTTGCACTTAAAAGATGGCAAAAAACATCCTCTGTACTGCAATTAGCTGGAGTAAAATTGTGTTGGATTCAACTTCTGTATCTTATGGAATAGTTAAGCTGTCTGTGGATGATGGCAAGTCAGCAGGTGAACATACTGTCTGGACAGACAGGGTCTAAGGAGGTTTGTCAATGCAAAAAGTAACATTTGAAACAGAATATTCATTAAAGTGACGCTAAACAATATCCTTATTCTCTAAAAAACATACATATCCATTACTTAAAGACCCTTTAATCATTTCCATAGACTTGTTCTTACTGTTTTTTTTCTGCCTCCATGTACTGTAACATCCCTTGACCAAGAAAGGGTGGCTCTGTTCCCACATACAGTGGGACCATGAAGAATGAACGTAGCCACCGTCTAACAGAAAGTCGGATCACAGAAGTCGAAAAAAGAATTTAAGGATTTGGAGGAGACTGAGAGCAATAGAAGGTCATTTTTTAGTTTAGTTTAGAACACCTTCACGCCCAGCCTAGAGCAGGATGACTGCAGGGCTGTGGCTTTCCCATCCATGTTAAGGGCATGTGGCCTGGTATAGTTCTGGGGGGGAGGGGGCGCTCATCTCCCCCCCCCCCCTTTCCTGACCTGTAGGGCTGCATCTTTGGATAAGCATCTGCTATGAATTTTGGGGTAACCCCACGCCGTTTTTATTTTTTTTTACGTCCTGGTGGGGGACCCTATGCCGTGGTTTTTTTTTCCCCCTATTTTGGCAAGGGGTTCCTCCTCAAGATTCATACCGGACTCAAAGGGCCTGTTATTTCGGGATCAAAGGTGGATCCCATTGATTGAAGTCGCAGGGCAAAGTCGGATCCACAGTCATACAACTGTCGTGTCGTACCCAGTGTTGGTCATCTTACTTTAAAAAAGTAATTAGTTACATTACAAATTACTTCTCCCAAAAAAGTAATTGAGTTAGTAACTCAGTTACTACATTGAAAAAGTAATTAGTTACGTAACTCAGTTACTACATTGGAAAAGTAATTAGTTACTCAGAAAAGTAACTGTGATTTTTTTTTTTTTATATTCTTAGGGGCAGGTCTAGTATTACTGTAAGCAAGGGGTGCGTTCCCCCCTGCAGTCTATTTCCCCTCTGTACCCCCCTGCACATCTGTTCCCCCCCAACACATATATCTGTTTCCCCTCTGTACCCCACTACACATCTGTCCCCCCCACACACGTATATCTGTTCCCCCTCTGTACCCCACTACACGTCTGTCCCCCCCCCCACACACATATATCTGTTCCCCCTCTGTACATCTGTCCCCCCCAAACTCATGGATCGGATCGTTGCTTGGATCAGAGTCACGGATCGGATCATTTTTCGGATCAGCAAATAATAATTGAATTTGCAAAAACCTGTAAAAATTCCACCACCATAAAGCCCCCACTGTAATATCCATAATCTCACCCACTGTAATATCCACGTCATCTCCTCAACTGTAATATTGGCTGAGTATGGCTGGTACGGCTGAGCATGGCTGGGTATCGCAGAGTATGGCTGGGTATTACCGTGTATTGCAGAGTATGGCTGGGTATTACCGAGTATTGCAGAGTATGGCTGGGTATGGCAGAGTATTGGCAGGGTGTTGCAGAGTATTGGCAGGGTGTTGCAGAGTATTGGCAGGGTGTTGCAGAGTATTGGCAGGGTGTTGCAGAGTATTGGCCGGGTGTTGCAGAGTATTGGCTGGGTATCGCAGAGTATTGGCTGGGTATTACCGAGTATTGCAGAGTATGGCTGGGTATTACCGAGTATTGCAGAGTATGGCTGGGTATTACCGAGTATTGCAGAGTATGGCTGGGTATTACCGAGTATTGCAGAGTATGGCTGGGTATTACCGAGTATTGCAGAGTATGGCTGGGTATTACCGAGTATTGCAGAGTATGGCTGGGTATTACAGAGTATTGCAGAGTATGGCTAGGTATTACGGGGTATTGCAGAGTATGGCTGGGTATGGCAGAGTATGGATGGGTATTACGCGGTATTGCGGGGTATTGCAGAGTATGGCTGGGTATGGCAGGGTGTTGCAGAGTATTGGCAGGGTGTTGCAGAGTATTGGCAGGGTGTTGCAGAGTATTGGCAGAGTATTGGCAGAGTATTGGCAGAGTGTTTGCAGAGTATTGGCAGAGTATTGGCAGAGTATTGCAGAGTATTACCTGGGTATTGCAGGGTGTTGTCAGGGTATTGGCTGGTATTGCAGAAGTAGTGATGCTGTTGTCACTACTCCTGTAAGCCTTATAGCAGAAGGAACTTGTGAGGTCCCCACCCCTATGATACATGCTGCACACAGGGCATCCATCCCTTCTGCCCACCTCTTGTCCCGGCTCTGTGTCTACTGTATATTGGATGGAATGTATCACCTTCATATCTTAAAGGAGACCCGAAGCACTCTGTAGAAGACCCAAACACATGCTCTGTGTGCCAGGGTCTACCAACACTCCTGCATGACAGTACCCACCTTTTCTACAAAGCTTTCAAAGGTTTTCTTGCAACCAATCTCCCTGCCCCTATGCCAAATTGTTGGGTTGGGGCTTTCTTTTTCAGAAGAATAATGTTAATGTATTGCATTCTCCAGTACATTAGGAGCATAAAAAAGGTAATTCTCATAATTTCAGACCAAGGTCAAAGCTTTACTTATGAATTTAGGAAAATCCTGCAAAGAACAAGGAAAGAAAAAATAGCAAACAAGGAGATTCTGTTTTCTGAATGCTATTAATATTACCTCCATGATCCAGGCGAGGAGCACAAGGGCCCCCATTGAACTTATCATGCTGGTGTAGTAAGTGAGAAGAGCTTCCCTGCAGCCCCGGGTCCACAAGTTGAGCTCCTCATTCTGGTGGTCATAGCTGTAGTGGGCAGAGTTATTGGTCATCTGAAGCTGGATGCACAGCCTGGGAGAGTTGGGGTTGCAGCAGCTGAAAGGGACTCCATCAATCAAGTATTTTCCATCCAAGCAGGCTGCCGGTTTGTTTACAAGTGATCGCTCCGTAATTAGACGGAGCAATCACATTGTAAACGGCCGACGGGTGCACCAAGATGGCCGCCGCTCCGGAGCTAGGCCGAAGCAGCGGCCTTTCCTAAGGCCGAGGCTGCGGACAGCTCCGCGGATCGCGGCGAGTAATTGCGGTAACGCCGCCCCAGTAATGGGAACGGCGTTACCGCGAGGGGAAGAGTAATCAGTTAGATTACTCGTTACCCTCTAAAGTAACGGCGTTTACTTTAATCGCGTTACTTACAACACTGGTCGTACCAGTGTGAACCCGGCCTTAAACACAAGTCAGCACTGGCCACTGCCTTAGGTTATTTTTAAGTACGAGTCCTGAAAAATCCTTGTTGGTAAATGCTTGAGGTTCATCTGACTACATGGTCTACTTATTTAAATCCAGCGGTAAAGATTACTTTACCATGAATGAAAATTAAAAATACCAAAAGAATAGATTGAAAAAAAATAATATATATATATATATATATATATATATACACAGACATATACACACACACTTGGGTTGATTTACTAAAGGCAAATAAACTTTGCAAGTGCATTTGCTCCAAAGCTTAGCAAATGAGCAGAAGCTCTGCTGACTTCCATCTTCCAATCATGCGCATGAAAAACATTTTTTTTTTAAAATTTTGCTTATATGTGATTGGGTATTCTTTACAATGTGAAGCTTTCCCTCATTTACTAAGCTTTGGAGCAACTGCACTTTGCAAAGTGCACAGCCTAGTTGCCTTTAGTAAATTAAAGGAGTTGCAAAGGCAGAAGGTTTTTTATCTTAATGCATTCTATGCATTAAGATAAAAAAACCTTCTGTGTGTAGCCGCCCCAGAACCCCCCTAATACTTATCAGAGCCACATCTATCTCCAGCGATGTCCACGAATGTCTAAGCCATCCGGGACACTTCTCCTGATTGGCTGAGACACAGCAGAGGTGCCATTGGCTCCCGTGGCTGTCAATCAAAGTCAGTCAGCTAATCAGGGGAGAAAGGGGATGGGGCCAGTTTGGGGCTTCATTTCTGAATGGACACACAGAGCTCTGACTCCGCTCTGGTGCCCCCATAGAAAGCTGCTGGCTGAGGGGGCACGCGATAGGAGAGAGGAGCCAGGAGCAGCAAAGAGGGACCCGAGAAGAGAAGGATCCGGACTGCTCTGTGCCAAACCAACTGAAGTATAACATGCTTGTTACAATCACTTTAACCCCATGGAGCTTGGTCAAAAAGCAGGGACAATACCAAGGACAATGTTTTAAATGTGAAACTGCATGTTAGGGACAGTTGATATAGATTCTGTACCCTGGATAACATTCTTCAGACCCCTTTAATAAATAAACCTGTAAAATTTGGAATTTCATATCATTTGCTACATATCATTGACAATTAATTGATATACTGTATACATCAAGGTATGCATATCCTAGGTATGCATGTGGCAAATACCGCCGTATACCCCTGTACAGCCATTTACAGTGTCTCTACGGAAGGCTGTAAGCAGCACCTGTAACTTCTGAGCAGGGAAATCATTTAAATTGTGTAAATGTTATGTTGTATGGCTACCCCTACATCTGAGGCCTGGCTAGGGTTGCCACCTGTCCAGGCGTCACCCGGACAGTTCGGGTTTGGAATCTTGTGTCCGGGTGTCAGTCTGCCTGAAACTCGGACACATTATTTAGACTGGGCTGTGGCTCCCCAAATAACTGAGATAGTCACACAAAAATCTGTTGCCATTCGGGAGCTGCGGGCCGCTGTCTAGCAGCAGGTTTGGCATCACTGGGGGGGGGCATGATGTCAGCAAGAGCAGTTTGGCCACACCCACTGTTTGGCGCAGTGCGCTGCATTACCACTCTCCTTGAGGAAGTCTTTTATAATCCTATAGTGTATACTACGAATAAAAATGTGCCCCTTGTTGCTAAAGTGTTCAAGTTTGGCTTGAAGAAAAGGTGGCAACCCTAGGCCTGGCTCAAGTGTTCTGAGAGTGTCATGAGCAAGACAAGTCAGCAATGGCCGCTCTAGGGTTGCCACCTGTCTGGGATTCACCCGGACAGTCTGGGTTTTGAATCGTGTCCGTCCGAAATCCGGACACATTATTCAGACAGTGATATGGCTCAGAACAGGGCCTGACAGGAGGGTGAGGGGGCACTATGCACGCCACATTACTATTCTCTTTGCAGTGCCCAAAGATCTCCTAGGTATGTTACAATCCTATAGTGCAGTGGTCCCCAACCTTTTTGGCACCGGGGACTGGCTGCCTGGAAGAAAATTGTACCAAGGACCGAGGGGGGGGGGGGGGCACGTTTTTTTGCGGGCAATGGCTGGTGTTGGCGCTTCAATCATCCCAGCACCATGTTTGATATGGTGTCAGGGTGATTGATGCACATTATTTCTATTATTACATTGTAGTAATAAATTAAATAGTTCAACTCACCATAATGTAGAATCAGTGGGAGCACTGAGTGTCACCTGCCACCGTCGCCTGCTACCAGATGTGGATTGTCACTTGCCACGCTGCCTTTCACCAGATGTGGAATGTCACTTGCCACATCGCCTGCCATGCTTACTGCCGCAAGATGTGGATTGTCACTTGCCACGTTGCCTGTCACCAGATGTGGAATGAATGTAACTTGCCCCGCCACCTGCCACGTTGCCTGTCACCAGATGCGGAGTGAGTGGAGCGCCCCTTGTGGTTTGTCAGGCAGACAGCTGAGGGGGTGAACTACAAGTCGCAGCACACCTCACCTGTACTCCCACACACAGCTCACCTGTCACTGATGACATCACATCTCTGTGGGATCGCCCCTCTGAATGTAGCAGGGTGTCTCCCTCCTCATGCTGCAGCCGGTCTCACCTGGCAGAGGGAGGGTCTGGGACTCCTCCGGCTGTCACTCTCTGGCTCCATCCTTTTGCCATTCCTGATTAGCTGTCCGGGCGGCGGGGGGGGGGCAGGCAATCTGCACCGCTGAACCACCACACAGCGAGGAGCCTCACGAGAGCGGTGATGCGGGGCGGGCAGTATGAGATGACGTCATCTCTCTGCTCCCCGCCGCACCTCCGACACTGAGACAGAGCACTGGCTTTGAGGGCGGAAGAGCGGTGATGCGGGGGGCGGAGAGAGATGATATCATCTCTGCTTGCCCGCCCGCTCGCTTCTTCCATCCACCCAGCGCTCTCACACCGGCAGCCTAGCATGTCTCTAGCCGGCCGCCCGCACCCGCGGCCCGGCTGCAGAAGGTCCACGGCCCGGTAGTGGCCCAGGGACTGGGGGTTGACGACCCCTGCTATAGTGTATACTAAAAAAAAAAAATTGCTATGTGCCGCTAAAGTGTTCGGGTTTGGCTTAAAGAAAAAGTGGCAACCCTATGCAGCTCCCATATTTATGTCCTGACAGGTTCCCTTTAAAAGCAAAGTCACATGATACCTCTCAATCCTGTATCTGACATCTAAGCACTAGTGAAAGCTTCCAGTAGTGATTAATTCTTGGTTTTCATGGCCCTGTCTCAGCATTTTACACTGCTTGTATAACAGATTGAAGGGAAATGTGAATATAGACATACTGCTGTTATATCGCTTAACTGAACTGTATGCAAATATTATGTCTGTTCATCCATACAAATAAAGAGAACCTGCCTTATGTTATAGCAACATGCTTTAGGCCTTTGTCATGTAAGATGCCATGCATTTCGCTGCATAGCAAATGGAACAAAATGCAATAACAAGATAAATAATATAATATCAGTAATAATAGGCTGAAATGAAACGGTATCAACCTATTGTAAACAGCATAGAAGCATCAGAGTCGCTTGCAGCAAGGGTTGTACACTCCCAAATCACGTACACACAACACAAAGGAAGATAAAATCTCTCCAAAGTGAAGGGAAATTCACTGTAACCCTAGGTTCACATCTATGCGGTTGTGGTTAATGTAGTTTTCAGGTGCATTTTGCGTTTTTGAACATGCGTTTTTTGATGCATTTTGCTTCAACGTGATTGACGATGGAGCTACACCAGGGGACATTGTTTTTTTATTATTTTTTAATAAAGGACTTGTCAAACGCTTGTGTAGTGTCTTTAATCACTTTTTACACTTATTTAGTGAATGAGTAGGCCATACTCATTCAAATGGGGGGTTTCTAGATTCCAAATAAGCCCTCCCACCCGCAGATGCCCACAACCACTGGCCAGGGTTGTGGGGAAGAGGCCCTTGTCCCATCAGCATAGGGACAAGGTGCTTTTGGGAGGGGGGCCTTAGCCAATTAATCCCTTGGCTAAGGATGCAGGAGAGTTGTCACGCAGTCTGAGAGACGATGCTCGGCTAGTATCTGCAGTAGTGACGGGGGGTATACTGCACTGGTAGGCAAGGCCAGGGATACCAAGAAATGGCCTTCACTGCAGGAAGATGGTGCAGCTTCTGCTGTGAGGGCATGTGGCCTGGTATGGCTCAGGAGGTGGAATAGGGCACTCACTCATCCCCCCCCTATCCTGACCTGCCGGGCTGCATGCTCAGGTAAGGGTCTGGTAAGGATTTTGCAGGGGACCCTTTCCAAAAACACACCAACTGAAAAACGCATAGATGTGAACGTGTACCATAGGAAACCATGTTAAATGGACAGTAGTGTATTTCTGCAAACTGCAAAACGCACTAAAAAGGTAAAGCTGGGTATAGACGGACAGTTTTTTTTTTGTTGTTCAAACAGCAGGGGTTAAACAAAAAAAAAACTCTAACATTCCTGCATCCACACAAGCGATGTATATGCAGGGATCTTTCCCACTGTGCTATTGTATTCTGACAGCAGGGACTCCCCTCTGTCAGCCATTGGCTGCATGCACTGATTACACTGTTTTTCCAGCAGAACCGTTGGACTGGCTTCTGTTGAACAGAGAGGGGAACACACACATCGAATTTCAGCAGGTTCCTGCTGAGCTCCAGTGGTCCTGATTTGCTATCATCGGCAGACCGGGACACCTATGTAGATATTTTTTGCATTTGGCCAGATATGTACTGTGAGTTCAAAAAAAAATTTAACTGCCCACTAGATAACGCTTTTCCCTTTCTAATCGCACACAGGAGCAGTGGGGGAAATCGCATGCAATTCGGACAGGAATCGCACCGCATTACTGTTCAAATCGCTTGCCATTCTTTGCAGTGCGATTTGCGGCAATTTTTTGCATTGACGTAAATTGCACCCTAAAGTCTCAGTACTCGGTATCATCGAATGCTTGACCGAAAGTATGGACACTCATACTCGCTGATAAAAAAATGGTATTGGTACAACCCTAATATATACCATAGTTTGTGGAGGCTATAACTTTCATAGAGACTAAATAATATACACTGACCAAAGAAATGTAGCAGAATACATGTTGACCTAAATGTATGAAGATTGTTTGTTTGCAAAATTTTACAACAAATGAAGAAAAACAAGGTTTTTTTTTAATTTTTATTTTCTGTATTTTTTTGTTTATATAGCAAAAAAAAAAATTCATTAAGGTACAGTGTTGCATGCAGTGGCGTCGCTATTGGGGTGCGGGGATGCAGAACGCACCTGGGTGACACCCACCAGAGAGGTGACACCATTAAGTAGGGAGGGATATCCAGTCACGATGGTGTCACCCCCACGCGTGGTGGCCTGAAACTAACCTGCCCAGGGCACTGTGGCAGGCTAGAGAGGGGAGAGCCCGATTTTGGGAGGGGGGGGGGGGGCATGTTTTACTGCACCAGGTGACACCAACTCTAGTGGTGCTAATAGAGTGATCAGGTCCACCTGAAAAACTGAAAGGTAGACCTGATCGAATCGCCCGTGTGAAAGGGGCCTTATGCTGCACAGGCAGCAGATGGAGGTGCTTACATGCCGCTGTCACAATTCTTTCCACCTGCAGCAAAAACTATCACTCCTGTCACATTCAGTGAGCGGTACCACCACCAATAGCAACCCAAGCAGCATTTTTGTGGTTAAAACAGGAAATGAGCAGATGTCATATGGCCTCCTCACCACCTGTCAAATGCCTCTGAAGAGTAATTTGGACACAGATCATGTTTTCAGAGGTGAGGCAAAATTGCTGCACATCTAAAAATAGCCTCAGCCTCCATTCCCATCAGGCCATTTTGACATGCGATTTGACATGTCAAATCGCATGCCAAATAAGAGCCTATTGCTGTCAATAGCAGCGTCCGAATTGGTGCGACGCCGACTTTGCGATTCCCAAAAGTAGTTCTTGCACCACTTTTGCGACTTCGGGGGCCATTTCAATCGCACGAACCCGCACAGATGTCTTTCAAATCGCCCTCAAACTCGCACTGAAATGCGGGTTTGCGGGCGGGTTTGAAATCGTGCGAGTTCTGCTGAACCCGCACAATTTCAAACCCACAATCGGTGTGAACATGGGCTTACTGATGGATTTTACTCCTTTCGTAAATCAACCCCAGTGGCTCAAAGTATTTAAGCCAGTGGATTGGCATAACAGCAATGTTCAGCAATGACAATTTAATGGAACACATCACACATCACTACACATGGACAAAACATGAATTTCTGGTGTGAACCCAGACTGGCAGGTTCCAGGAGCGAAGTCACATCTGAAGAAGCCCAACATTTGGCTGTGTCTTCAATGCCATGAAATGTCCTCCTCCCTATTGAGGCTACAGCCAAGACAGATAACACACAGCAGCTGTTATTGCTAACATAAGGGCAGGCACCTTCATTAATTAGGATAATCTACAGCAGCATTGGGTAATTAGGTCAATTAGAGGGGTAGTTTTATATGTGAGATCAGTGAGGTGAGCCATACATCAGTAGGATTTGCTCTGTTCTTGTTCACAGAGAGGGTTTGAGGGTGTACTATGATGTGTAACGTCTTCTGACCGCTCTTGCTGTGATTGTATGTTGAAGGTCTGTACAGGGGACCAGGAAACGTGATCATGCCAGAAAAAATGGGTTTAGTTTTCAGGTAAGATGCTGGATTAAATATATGGCTAGTTGTATCTTTTATGGGTGTCTTTGTATACAGGTTGTAAATATATCCCCCTATCCCATAGGCTTCTAAAGTGGTGAGACCTGTGTCCTGTTTTACAATGAAGCTACTGCATGCTACAGTATTATTGATGGGGGTGATTTAGTACAGTTTGTATCTACATAATTGAACATGCAGGAGATTTTTGAACTGCTCCTTGACCTAAACTTGTGCTAAAATAAAGCTCTGTGTATTAGTTGACATGTGCCCATTAACCCTTAAAATGCAGCTTCCAAATCCTTAAAGTGGAACTAAACTCCAAAATATTTACCTTTTGCTCCAACTGTCTGGCATCTGTGAGTTGCTGTAGAAATCTCCTCAGTTTCTTTTGGGCTTGGTTGGTGTAGTATGGCCTAACTCCCATGCATGTGCAGGCGCCATGCTGAGACTGTACCTTGAGCTGCATAGCTGATGGGTAAACTTGACTTAAAAACACAGCCATCTAGCTGTTGTGGAACTAGATGTCCCATTATGCCTCTTGGAGTATGTTTGTCAGTCTTGCAATTCCTCATGAGACACGCAAGTCCACAACTGCTGCCCTCCATTTTCAACTGGTGATCCAGCCAGTAAGCTTTACTTTTAACAGACTAAGCTGTCCATTAAAAGTTAGAGGGTTGAGTTGCATAGTTAAAAATAAAAGTATTAAGGGATAATGGCGCTTCCTAAAAATAACATATTCAATATAAAGAGTGCAACACACTAATAAAAAATGGGCTGCTACTTACTCTTTATGAGTTGCATAGTTAGCCAGGTTGAAAAAAGACCCAAGTTCAACCACAAAAAAACATACAATCCCATATGCCCAATTCTATACCCACAGTTGATCCAGAGGAAGGCAAAAAACCCCAGCAGAGTTAAATTAGCACTGGCAGGTGTGCTTAGAACTTGTCAAACCCACCTAAACCTGTGCATCTTACACTGCCCTCTCATTCGATTGACAATGGTGCCTCATTTACTGAGACGGTGTTACTGGCTCAGCAGGTGATTTAAAAAAATAAAAAAAATCTAACCAGCTTTTGGAACTCCATCTTCCGCTCAATCTCAAGCATCACTGGTGTTCTAACACGCCCTAACCCAAGCCTAGCAATACTAAATGTAGGTATTAATCTCCCTCTTTCCCTTCCCTCCGAGTAGTGGTTACACATATTCTCGGTCGCTATAACATTAATGGCAAGACACTGGAAAGCAGACAAAGCACCAAATGTGTCTGAGGTATTTATAACCACTCAAACCCAATTTTGTATATGAATCTCTACTGGCTAGTAGAAGTGGCAATAAGAAACAGTTTGATACTCAATGGAAAGTTATGGATAAACTGGTTTAAAGTTAACAGATGAATCATTTTGTTATGGTGTTGCATATCACCCTCATCTAATTCTTCTTCTCCCCCCCCCCCCCCCCCCCCACTACTTATGTGAAGGTCAGACCAGTTGGCTTCCCACCCTATACTTTATTTTCTATATAAGTTGTCTTTATATATTCGTCACCATATTGCATTTACGGTAATTGCTGATAAACTACAAACGACCTCCTCATACAGTCCTCTTGGTCCAAATGGTCCTTCTCATCATGGTTGAGACAGTTAGGCTGACTATTTGGGACGGAGTGTGTATGTATCGGTACATTTAAAGGACTCGCAACCTGTATTACTTTGTTTTGGGGTTTGGAAAGTTTGAAGCATTACTGAGAAGGCATAATCCCCTTAAATTTATTAAAACCAATGCACTTTGCCAATTTCCCAGCAAATAAACACAGCTGTTCTAGTTGGAAGGGCAAGAAGCTTTGATTTTTACATGGCATAATTATGAGACCGATAATCGCAAACTGACAACCTTAACCATCCCATAGATTGAACTGTGAGTTCACCACATAGCATGACTTAAATGCCTGTTCAGAACAAATGTCTGACTAACTAGGTCTGCCACTGAAGGCATCAATTGGACTGGTTGACACCGCTTTGATGGTGGGATTTACCTTGCCAAGGGCCAATCTCGTTCCCCACTACTAATCCCCTGTCCCTATCCCCCCCCCCCCCTCAGTGTAGGATGATCTTTACCATCTATTGTCAGACTTTGAAATTGCAATAGGTGAATAACTGTAATTTAAAACCCACACATTCTAATTCTGATCCCTCTTTGGTTCCTTTTCAAACTATTACTGACTGCATTAATATGTACATGTAGTACTATGACCAGAAAGAATTGTACACTGTAGTGTGTGTGTGTGTGTGTGTGTGTGTACATTATTTTTTTTTGAGACAAACATCTGTTTAATAAAATTAAGTTGTCAATGACTGCAAATAGGATGGTAATACCAAAGATTGGAATTTTTTTTTTTTTTTTCTGGATGAGGCTTTAGATCAGGGGTCTCAAACTGGTGGCCCTCCAGCTGTTGCGAAACTACAAGTCCCACGAGGCATTGCAAGGCTGACAGTTACAAGCATGACTCCCACAGGCAGAGGCATGGTGGGACTTGTAGTTTCACAACATCTGGAGGGCCGCCAGTTTGAGACCCCTGCTTTAGATCCTCGTGATCCCTACTTGCACCCATTCAAGTAGAACTATAGGCCAAGCCCCCTTTTTATTTGCCATCTGTGTCCCATTGTGGAAAGTTTCAATTGACTTTGGCAATGAGGAAATCCCTGCAAATTAAGGGAATTCCTTGGGGGCAGACAACAGCATTCTCAGAATGTAATCCAAAATTGTATGACCGTATTAGAAATATTACGTGTGCTTTACTTGAGTCATGATTTTAACATGAAAAGTATCCTAGGTCCACTTTAAACATAAAAGAATAAATGCTGGTACTTTTGTACAAAGAATGAGTGCGCTGTTAATGGTGAATAACTCTGCTAGCGTTTTGACCCTTTATAAATGTCACCCATAATGTAAAGTCTGCCATAACTGTATCAGGGTACATAACTGCTTCATGGGATAAATGGCTCTATTTGGCTGCTTTATTTTGCATTGAGTGTCTCGCATATATGCTGAATGTGCTTCTATGTGAATTCCAGGTTGATTATCTTAGCTGCTGTATTTTCCGAGGGTTTTGCACAACTGATCTCATCCCCAGGTAATTGGCTAGAGTATATACTACCATATTAATGATGGCAAGAAGGAAAAACTTGCAGCTAACAATCTATGTTCTTAGATTCTATAAAGACCAGCTGCAAGGGATCTCATATACAACATGATCTACCTGCGAAGCTTGTGCTTAAGCATTTCACCAGATTTTCAGCTATTGGTAAGTTTATATTTTTTTTCTAGCATAATTTAAAATCTATTTATCTGGTAAAGCTGATTACCTTGGCATCTAATTGGATTTTGGTAAAGTTGGTACATCATTGGTGCTGGCTTTGATAACATTGGGAGTCATTTGTTCCCAGTGCTCCAGCAAAGCCAGCAAGACACAAAAGTGAGAAGAGCTGCACAGTGCTGGATCAAATGAGCACTTGGGTATGTATAAGGGGGTGGGGTGAGGGGCAAAAAACTGTGCATTGTGGTAACTGCTTAAGCTTTAGAGCCACTTTAAAGTAGAACTTGACACTAAAACTGAACTTTTAATAGTTTTCTCCTAGTCTGGTAATGCTGAGAAACGCTTCTCTCCTATGGTGGCTATGCTTACTTATTTCACTACTGTAGCGCTGGCTCCTGACGAGCAGGCGCTATTTTTGAAAATAAAGTTGCCTGAAGCCACAGTTGAGCTTTAAGATAATAAAAAAAATTCTGGTTTCAGTAACTAGCTGTGTTGCATTGGGTTCTTCTTGACCGTAGGTGTCGCTGTCACCGCCGGCAAGAGTAGAAGGCAGTCTAGCTTGATGCATTTAATGCCACTTGCCTCTGTGAACCAGCCCAGTGGGAGTGTTCTTCCACTGCATTCTGGGGGGGAGGGTGGATTTAAGGTACCGACACCATGTGACAAAAAAGGGTTTTCCTGTCTGAGTGGTTCTGGTGGTCCTCCTGGCCTGGGGTGTGAACTATGCTTGCTGGCCCAAGGCAATGTAACTGCAGGGGTAGGCTCGAGTGACTTTCGGAAGCCTACTGATCCAAGGAAGGTCCAGTGCCGTCTCAACGGAATGGAGGCCCAGCAACTGAAGTACCCTAGGGTAGGCCCCTTTCAGGAGAAGGCCATGCGCAAGGCTGGCTTCTCTGAAGGAGGCTTAGTTGAAGGACACTACCTGGAACATCCCTCATATGGTATTGGCTGAGAGAACCTGGTACCGTATGACCGTTATCTAAAATTCATCTAATACCTCAGTGACGTTAAAGTGTAACTACAAGTCTGTGGCAGAGACTGTACAGAGTATCCTACCGGCTGCTAGGCCTAGTGAGACCTATCGGGGGGTGCTGAATCCAGT
The DNA here is from genome assembly GCA_028564925.1 of Lithobates sylvaticus. Lineage (NCBI taxonomy): Eukaryota > Metazoa > Chordata > Amphibia > Anura > Ranidae > Lithobates > Lithobates sylvaticus. Next base: position 485,757,234 of record CM053028.1, on the reverse strand, counting down.
GTGAAACAGTTTAATCTCTGGATTCATCTGATATCTTCACCCTGCAATCGAAGTGCCTGAACTCACCCCTAAACCCTCTACCCTTATCGAGAGACTGTTCTAATTTTCTGAATAAAAACCCTAAAAGAGGATTCAGTGTCAGTCTCAACCTTTTCTCTGAGTTACTTTCCACAGGATCCCCAAGACTGGTCTACAACAGGTGAGGTAACGGTAATCCCATATAAAACCAGCAGCTCCTTCGGGGGTCAGTGCTACACTATCTATAGAGGAAGTCAGGGTTGCCACCAGGTTGGACTACAAGCGGGTCTTTTGCTCCATTTCTATATAGGTGGGGATTAAGTTTATAGAAATAACATGGGTTGTGATTTCAAATCAGTTCACAGGAAATGAGGAAATTTTCTTTAAGGATCCAGAGGTATCTTCAGTAATTGCTGAAAATGTTTGTCCTAAAGAACCAATCCAACACATCTAAGGCATGCTAAACTGGAATATAGTAACATTTCTGGATTAAGATGGCCTTTTAAACTGTTGGCAATTCAGACAATCACCCATGTAGCCCTAGACTTGCAAACCCTTCCAAGTAACATTTTAGCTGAAAGCCAATTAAATTCTCATTTTACATTTTGTTTTCTTTCTGTCTCTGAACAGCAGTGTGGCTTTGCCTTTTTCCAGGAAATTCACCCAGTTCAGTATGGCCTTGCTTGCACTTGTGACTGAGGATACAAAATGCTCAGTTGAGTTGTGTTTTTACCACCTTCCAACTGCTCGCCATTAAGCTGCAAAGACAGCAGGGGTGTTTACACATGCTTGGCATGTGTAGCTCTTCTTCCCAAAGGAACTGCTGGACATTTTTGGCCAGGGTCTTCCCCAGTGGATTGCCCTGCAGCCAGGCACACTATCTCAGCCACTTTTCATAAACCAGTCCTAGAGGTGGTGGGGGTTTCCTTTCTTGGATGAGGGGGATACTCTAAAAACAAAACTATGTACAATTTCATGACTGCTATGAGTAAGGACTTCTTCTGCTTCCTTTAAAGCACCAAGAGCAGAGAACTAGATGGACTACAGAATGATTATTGGAGGGAGGAGGAAAGATCCCTGGTGCTGCACATCCATGGAGTCCTATAATACCATAGTAGTGATGGGAGAGACAACCTCAGCCTGAGCTCCTGCCAGGCCATGCCCCCAACAAATTTTCCTTAAGTGACTACAGGAGCTTGGACGAGCTCCATCCCTCATGGGCACTCCCGCAGCAGATGTGGCATAATCTACATTGCTCTCCACATCGCTTAAGCCTAAGTGGCACACTAACAATGGGTTACACAATGATTATCCTTTGTGGAGAGTAGGTGGGTCTGAGTGGTTTGGTGTCAGCCCTGGCCAATGCCTCTTGCCCCCTCATTCCACAATGTATTGCAGTATTGTCCAAACTTTCCTCCACAATGGTGGAAATAAACTTTATGGGAAAACCTTTTTTACGCTTTGAACAGGACTGAAATGGTCTCTATGCATGTTCAAATCTATTCTTGCACATTTTCACTTGTTGCTTCTGTTTTTTTGTAATAGATCAGAATGGAAAAGAAATCATGATCACTGATTCTTTGGCTACAAAGTGTGGCTATACATTATCCCAGGACAGCTGGGGGAATTTTATTTTCAGGATTTCCCTCTCTAGCTGCTACGTTCAGATTCAGGTAAGCTGTGAAGCTGGAGAACTTAAGGGTCTTAATGGTTTTTTTTTTTTTTTTTTTTTTTTTTTTTTTTTCTCCCTCCTCTACCATCCCCCCCTTATGTTTGATTTTGGAAGACCTTGAGTCAAGGCATGATGCATTGTTGGCCTTTTTGCTGCTTACTTCTTCATATTTCCTAGAATGACACCTACTTCACAGTACCAGTCAAGATAGAGATCTCATCCAGGCCGGATATGATTGGTGCCGTAATCTACTTAAGGAATACTAGCTGTCCCTACTACTGGAGTCCCCGGGAGATCTTCTGTGACACAAATTATATGGAGGTAAAATCACTCATAAAAAATTCTTCCTTGCCAATTCTAGCATGGTGGTTGTGCCATGCTTCTATTTAGCTTGTATAGCTCTAACTTTGTCTGCAGAGGTATCTCCTCCCTCTTTATTTGGTGTCCGTAACAGTTTCTTGAATTCTGTATTTGAGTGGGAAGCAATTTAGATGCAGGCTGCAAAAATCCTGTTTTTACATGTTCATTCGTGGATGTATCCTATTATAAGCAATGCAATAAGGTCATAGAGGGGTTTTTATGGTGTAAATACTGCAGGTTGACAATCACTCATCCCTAATGCATTGGGAATAAAAGCAAGGTAACATGTCACTGAGGTTGATGTGTTTGAAAGTAGGGGAAAAAATGGGCATGCGTAATTTGAGTGATAAGGGCCAAACTTCAATGGCTAGACTCAAATTCCAGCTCTTGGAAAGTGGTTAAAGAAAGGAAAACGGATGACTAGGTCATGGGCAGCCAAGGCTCACTTAATGCATGTGGGGAAGCAAAGGCTGGCCTGTGTGGTCTAATCAGGGCAGCCCTTACACAGCTTTAGGCTAACTTCTGCTGTGATTGGTGGGCGGAAACTTTTCCACCCACCTCCCCCTCTAACAATCCCAGCAGAAGTGCATCCCGAGGCATCTAATTGGCGCTGTGAGGAGTGAGCTTGGCATTGCCCCGGCAACCAAGAAGTGTGAGTGGCCAAAAGTGTCAATCATCCAGCCTTCAGTTCAGGCAGCAGGTGGAAATACCTTGGGACATTCAGGCCCCTTGGGATGCCAGGGCCCCTTGCATGAGTGGGCTGTACCCCCCCCCCCCCCGATGGCAGCCCTGGGTCTAATCCAAAAGGACTACTATAGCTCAAACATCTGTAAAAGCTAATGCTGGTTCTGATGAGTCAGAACACTATGCGTGTGTGTATGTAGGTCTGTGTAGCCAGATGGTCAGGGTGAATATTCTGACCCGTGTCCACAGCCAAAAATGCCTACAATGGGCATTAGAAATTGGATAGAACAGTGGAAGAAGGTGGCCTTGATCGTGTTGTATAGTCCCTATACAATTTTTAGTTTAACCTCACCAGAAGAACAATGGCCAACTTGCTTCAATGGACATGTCCACAAATGGCTTTTGGTAAATGATCCGCCTAGCAAATATTTATCTATTGAATGGTGGTTTTGGGTCAGAACACCTGCTTTGGCCACTATGGAAGGGGCCACACTTGTTGGATTTTATAGCATTTGAAAAGGGGTGAATAAGGTGGGAACATTCTAAGCTTCTGAATATGTGCCTTTTGACAGGCTTTAGAGTGGTGTTCACATGTACTCTGTGCATGGTTTATTTTGCTCGAAATTCATGAAATGTCTAGTTGTGTACATTTAAGGGCTCCAAAGCTGTGCTTGCCTCAATTTTCTTGTATAAAATGTTTATTTTATAGGTGTCCGTTAGGACAAAGATCCCAGTAATTGCAGAAGGGGCCTTCAGAGATGAGCCAGAGGATTGGGAAAATGCCTTTGATGCAGTAAGTTCAAGTGGGTCTTTCATTTGGGTAGGATCAATATACACATGCAGCAAAGGGTGCATCTGCAGTAATGAAGTTTCTAATGTTCATACATTCTTACTGGGTTGCTTAAACAAAATGGCACATATCTAATGCTGATGTTCTATCCACAAAAAACATTTTTATTTTCTCTCCACTCGTAAAGGCTGTCACTGGACGCTTGTCAATTTGGCAAATTGTGTTCTACAAGTCCTCTACCCAGAAAACGACAATGCAAATCGATGCCGCACTGAATATAGGATATGGCATTAATACCACAGACTCCAGGACACTGCTGAGATCTCCTTACAATACCACAGAATCTGTGCCTCAAAAGCTCTCCTAAAGACTAAGTGAACCTATAGTCATATCCATCTTTAGACAAGCACTGAAAACCCCCTTTTTTCTCTCTTCGCCTTTCAGGACAGCACCTTGGAGAGAGCGCAGCTCCGCCTTTACCCAGGAAACACTGCGTGACAACGCCCCTTTTTAAGATCAGCTGCTTCCACCATGCCTTCAGTTTTAGTGTTTCCTCCGCCATGGTGGAACACTGCTGGGGAACCAGGGGTGCTGCGCTCTCTTTAAGGAAAAAACGAGGGTTTTGGCAGTGCTTCATGCTTACGTTCGCAAAGACCAGCCCAGCACCTTCCCGAACGATGGGTTAGGTGTTCCGGTGTTCCCTTCCTTCGTCGGCTCACAGGAGTAATGGACTGCCGGAGGTTGATCGCCCGTGCGTTCGGGGGGCCGCGGTTGTGCTCAGAAACGAGCGTTCCATGCCAGGCCTCAGCATGGCGGCGCCGAATCCCGGACGGCGGGGGACGCCAGTTCCGGTGGGTGGAGGCCTCCGGCAGGGCGTAGCAGCAATTGGTTCCAGCTGCTGGAACGCAGGAGGAAGGGGCAGGTCCTCTGGCCGGGACTTCCGTTTGTTTGGCACGGTCGGAAAGCCATTCAAAGCGCGCGGACGGCGGCTGCTACGATCGAAATGGAGGACGAATCTTCAGCAGCTATGGCGGATGCAGGCGCCCAGGCTCCCGGCCAGTCCCAGGTAGGAGAGGTACAGAGGGACCTCTTTCCTTTACATCACTGGGTGTTTTTTGTTCATGTATTAAGTTTAACCTGCAGCTGTCTGCTTTGGTGTAAAGGTCCATTAGCAGTTCAGCAGGGATTGAGACTCTGGGCACTTAGGGTGTTTGGCGTTGGGGTTTATTTGTTGTACTCTTTAGTGGCTGCAGTTAAAGAGGACCTGCGGGTTCTTTTATTTCTGTCGTGTCAGAAAGCTACTGCTAAGTCAGAGAGAACTTCAAGAAAATGCCCCTCATGTAAAAATCCTTTAAGGGACTCTTGGCCTAAACCCCTGTGCAGATCTTGCATTGCGGTTTTAGTGAAGGAGGACTCCTCACAGGGGTGCAAGGAACTCCTGTCTTCAGTGAGAAAAGAAATAGCAGAGGCCCTAGGGACAGTACGCTCCCTTGTGAAAAAACGTGGTCAGAGTTCCAGCCAAGAACAGAGTTCTCAATCCAGTCTCCCTCTGTCCACTTCTGTGCAAGTTGAAAGTGAGTCTGAGGAAGAAAGGGAAAGTATTCCTCCCTCAACGTTTGATTCTGATGTTGAGGAAGAGGATGAAGAAGTCAAAGCTTCTAGATATAAACTGTCACTTGAGGAAGTTGATGATTTACTCAAGGCAATTTATACTACACTGGAGATCCAGGAAGAAAAAATTCAGCTGTCAGTACATGACAAAATGTACCAGGGGCTGGAGGAGGTCAAGCATAGTCTTTCCTGTACACAAAGTGTTAACAGACTCCATTAAAGGAGTGGAAGGACAGAGAATGGACAGTTCTTCTCTAAAGCCCTTAAAAGGAGGTTCCCTTTTGAGGAGAATGGGGAGTGTGTTTGGATAGATACTGCCTTCTCTCAAGTGTACAGAAAGACGGGCTTAGCCTTTGAGGATAGGGGAATTCTCAAAGTCGCTATGGACAAAAAAGCAGATGGGCTACTGAAGAAAGCATGGACTCTTCTTTAGCCAATCTGAAACCTGCAATGGCAGCCACAGTGGTGGCCAGAAATTTGGAATGCTGGTCAAACCAACTCAAAAATCAGGTGGTGGCAGGTACCTCCAGGAAAGAATTATTAGAGTCCTTCCCTACTCTATTAAAAGCCGTCAAATTTATGACTGATGCCTAGGCAGAGTCCATCAAAATGTCTGCCAGGTCATCAGCACTGGTCAATTCCGCAAGGAGAGCCCTCTGGCTTTAAACCTGGTCAGGGGATTCAGCCTCTAAAGCGAAACTGTGTGAAATTCCCTTTTCAGGGGATTTGTTGTTTGGTCCAGAATTAGAAGGCTGTACTTGATAGGACAGCAGACAAAAAGGAAGCTTTTCCTCAGAAAAAGGACCAAACAAAGAAAATTGGAATCCTCAGAGAGGAAATGACCAGCTCCCAGTAGGCGGGAGGCTTCAGGACTTCTGGTTTAGTTGGGAAGAAACAACAAGAAGTCCATTTGTTCTAGGGATAATCCAGCAGGGTTACCATCTAGAGGTTTTAGAAGACCCCCCAAATCGGTTCTACATAACAAACTTGCCGAGGGATCAGGAGAAGGCTCTGGCTATGAAGTCCCTTCTTCAAGAGCTGATGCAACAGAATGTCATCTCTCAGGTCCCAGAGGGGCAAGAAGGAAAAGGGTTTTAGTCCCATATATTCTGGGTCAAGAAACCATCAGGAAAATTCTGCCTGATCCTCAACTTAAAGCTGTTGAATCGGTCCATAAAGTACAAAAAATTCAGGATGGACACGATTTTTTCGGTGAAGAACGTGCTGACCCCCAGGTGTCACATGGCCTCCATCGATTGGAGAGATGCATAGCTCCATATCCCAATAGCACCCCAGTCCCAGAAATTTCTGCGCATCGCAGTCAATCTGGGAAAGGGGGAGATCTGGCATCTACAGTTCAGAGCCCTGCCATTCCGTCTCTCCTTCTCACCCAGAGTATCCACGAAAGTGATGGCAGAAGCATTGGAACCCCTGAAACTGAAAGGGATCCCTATAGTGCTCTACTTGGGCGATCTGCTATTTTTCGCCGACTCAAAAAGTCAGGTGGAAGTCAATCTTCAAGTGACTCAAGCACATATAAGAGGCTTGGGTTGGCTTCTCAATATTCAGAAGTCCAACGTAAAGCCTGCCCAAAGAGTAAGGTTTCTGGGGTACGAAATAGACTCACTGGATCAGAAGATGGGTCTACCCCAAGAAAGAATAGAAACAGCTCTGAAGGCACTTCAGTCCAATTCAAGGTTCTCAGTATGGCAAGCCATGTCGACTCTGGGTCTACTGACAGCAGCAATCCCCGCAGTACAGCGGGCCAGACTGCATGCTCGTCCGCTGCAGGCGGACATGTTGACAAATTGGTCTTTCCAGGGATCTCTGGAGGGAAAGTTCGTCATAGGGGTAAGAGCAAAAAGATGACTCTGGTGATGAAGGAACCAGAGAAACATCTCAAAAGGTCTCCACTGGACCTTCCCAGTAACCCAAAGGCTGACTACAGATGCCAGCGCAGGGGGGGGGGGGGGAGCCCACCTGGAAGAACAAACTATTCCAGGGGGGTTGGTCCAAGCCAGAAGCGAGTAGGTCATTAAACTGGAGAGAGTTTAAGGCTATTTCATCTGAGTCTTCTGTCCTTCCAGGAACTTCTAAGAAGTCAGCATGTCCAGATTTGGTCGGACAATATGACTGCAGTGTTATACCTAACAAAACAGGGTGGCACAAAAAGCAGAACTTTGTTGGAGTTAACCTGCCAAATACTGAGATGGGCAGAGAACAATTTGGCCTCCCTATCGGCAGTTCCACTTAAAAGGGACGGAAAACGCCTTGGCAGGTCTCCTCAGCAGGAGAAAAATTAAGAGCAGCAGAGTGGTCTCTGAATCAGGATCTATTTGAGACAATAGCCAAGAGGTGGGGTTGGCCTCAGGTGGACCTGGTGGCAAAACAAGAAAATGCAAAAATACCAGTGTTCTTCTCCCCCCAGAGAACAGATCAAGCTCTGGGGATAGATGCTCTGGCCCACAGATGGGATTTCTATCTGTCTTACGCTTTTCCCCCATTTTCACTGATTCCAAGGGTATTAGCCAAATTCAGACTGGAATCCACGGAACTAATTCTGATAGCTCCTTATTGGCCAAAGAGACCGTGGTTTGCAACCCTAATGAACCTCTCAGTAAAACCTCCGTGGAAGTTACCTAACAGGTCAGATCTACTGAGTCAGGGCAAGTTTGTTCATCCAGATCCAACGTTTCTCAACCCGGCAGCTTGGTTTCTGAAGAACAAATCCTAGGACAAAAGGGCCTATAAGAAAAACTCATCTCTATCCTTCTTGCAAGTAGGAAGAAGGTGACAGATATTTATTTTAAGGTCTGGAAAGTATATAATACATGGTGTTCCAGAAAAGACTTTAGTTTGTCTAGTACAATTTCAGTTATAGAATTCCTTCAAGAAGGATTGGAGAAAGGCCTAGTAGCTAGTACGCTCAAGACGCAGGTAGCGGCTTTATTAGGTTTTTTGAAAGAACCCTGGTAAGGGAGCCCCTGATAATCCGTTTTTTCAGAGCTATGGCTAAAGTAAAGCCTAGATCTGTGGTTATTTTTTCCAAATGGGATTTATCTTTGGTTCTTCAAGGGCTAACAAAGCTTCCGTTTGAACCCATAGAAGGATCATCACTTAAGTTTTTAACGTTTAAAACTGTGTTGTTGGTGGCAGTAACATCAGCCTGTAGAGGCAGCGAGTTACAAGCTCTATCAATTAAGGAGCCCTTCATGAGATGCTTACCAGATAGGGTAGTCCTAAAAACAGATCCAGCCTTTCTACCGAAGGTGAGCCCTGCATTTTCACCGGGCACAGGAGTTTATTCTCCCTACATTTTGCCCCTCACCATCGGGGCCAGGAGAAGAAGCCTTCCATACCCTGGATGTCAGGAGATATCTTCCTAAGTATCTGGAGATAACAAGGGACTTTAGAAAATCATCCTCACCCTTTGTTCTAATGGAGGGCGCTCACAAGGGATGTAAAGCTTCCAAAAACATCATTGGAAGATGGCTAAAGCAAGTTATTAAAGGAGCATACGCCTCTCTAGGTTTGGAGCCTCCAGAAGGAATCTTGCCCCATTCGACCAGAGCAGTAGCGGCATCATGGACAGAAAAGGCCGGAGCATCGCCTGAGCAAATTGGTAAGGCTGCCATATGGTCCAGTTTCTCAAACTTTTATAAAGCATTGCCGCATGGATCTGCTCTCAGCCTCAGACCAATCCTTCGGGAGAAAGGTTTTGCAGGCAGTGGTCCCACCCTGAAGTAAGTTTCTTGATTATCCTCTCCAAGGTGCTGTCCTGAAAGGCGAAGAGAGAAAACCTTAGTTAGACTTACCGGTGACGGTATTTCTACGAGCCTTTCAGGACAGCAGCCTACTTCCCTCCCTAGGTTATGATGTATAATGTATAATTATAGGGCATGGTAACTGTCTGCTTATATTTTCCAGCATGTCGGAGGATTTCTCGATAACAACTGAAGGCATGGTGGAAGCAGCTGATCTTAAAAAGGGGCGTTGTCACGCAGTGTTTCCTGGGTAAAGGCGGAGCTGCGCTCTCTCCAAGGTGCTGTCCTGAAAGGCTCGTAGAAATACCGTCACCGGTAAGTCTAACTAAGGTTTTTTTTTTTTTTTTTTTTTAAAGAAGCTTTTCCTGCTTCTAACGCACTGTTTGCCTCCAGTCCTGTCACTTCTCACACCCAATTCCCAATTCAAAAGAACAGGAAAGCACTCCTACATATTAGTGGCTTGCCTGGACTTCAGCTTTGGCTTTGTCCAAATGTCACATGACTATACAAGTGGGCTGTGGCCAAAAGCTCTTGAATGGGTAGGATCTTGCGAGCACTAGCATCTGATTTGCTAAATTGGGCTAGTTCAATATAGTAAACTTGGCCAAATGTTTTGGGGAATATCTGTTAATTGCATTTGCATATACAGTGCCTTGAAAATATTCGTACCCCCTTGAAATTTTCCACATTTTGTCATGTTGCAACCAGACTTGTATTTTGTGATATACCAACACAAGGTGGCACATAATTGTAAAGTGGAAGATAAATGTGTGGTGAATTTGTATTCAGCCCCCTTTACTGTTACCCCCCCCCTAACTAAAATCTAGTGGAATCAATTTCCTTCAGAAGTCACCTAATTGGTAAATGGAGTCCACCTCTAATTTAATCTCTATAAATACAGCTGTTCTGTGAAGCCCTCAGGTTTTTTGGTGAACAAACCGCATCACGAAGGCTAAGGAACACACCAGACAGGTTGGATAAAGTTGTGGAGAAGTTTAAAGCGGGGTTAGGTTATAATAACGCACACCCTAAGCTTTGAACATCTCATAGAGCACTGTTCAATCTATCCAAATATTGGTCGAGTATGGCACAAGTGCAAACCTACCAAGACATGCCCGGGCAGGGAGAGCATTAATCAGAGGCAGCTAAGAGGCCATGGTAACTGGATCTCTGTAGTTCCCCCAGAGCTCGGGTGGGAGAATCTGTCCACCGGACATTTATTAGTCATGGGACACACTGTCCAAGAATCTGGCCTTTATGGAAGAATGGCATGACTAAAGTTCTTTTTGAAAGGGCCATATGGCCTGTTTGCGAAAAGCAATGTGGGGGACACCAAACATGGAAGGTGCTCTAGTCAGATGAGACCAAAATTGACCTTTTAAAGGCAAAACTATGTGGTGGAAAACTAACATTGCACATCACCCTGAACACACCATCTCCATCGTGACACATGGTGGTGGCAGCATGTTGTAGGAATACTTTTCTTCAGCAGGGACAGGGAAGCCGGTCAGTTGATAAGACGGCTGGAGCCAAATACAGGGCATTCTTGGAGAACCTGTTAGTCTGCAGAAGACTTGAGACTGGGGCGGAGGTTCACCTTCCAGCAGGACAACCCTAAACATAGTGAGAGCTACAATGGAATGGTTTAGATCCAAGAATATTCATGTGTCAGCATGGCCCAGACCTAAATCCAATTTGAGAATTTGGCAAGACTTGAATTGCTGTTTAGGTGCTCTCCATCCGATCTGACAGTTTGATCAATTTTTTGCAAAGACTGGGCAAAGGATTCCCTCTGCATCTGCAAAGCTGGTAGACATGCCCAAAAAAACTTGCAGCAAAAGGTGGTTCTACAGTATTGACCCAGAGGGGCTGAATACAAATGCATGCCATACTTTTCAGATATTTGTAGAACATTTTTGAAAACCTTTTCCTTCCACAATGTGCCACTTTATTGGTCTATCACATAAAATGCCAATGTGTTTGGGCGTAACATGACAAAATGTTTAATATTTCAAGGGGGTATGAGTACTTTTTCAAAGTCCTGTATTTGCATGTTGCATACTGTAATTTATGGGCTATGTGACTACTACAGGCTTTGGTAGATTTACCCATGCTTGTATCTATATGGGAAATGTTATGTGGGCTGAATTGTTAAACTCTGTTAAGTGGCAACCAATAGACTTCGCACCCCTAAATACTTTTACATTTTTGGATGTGGTGCCACACTAAACTAATCCTTTTGGTTTCCCTAGTTCCATGTTTTGCATTTGTTTATATATTATCTTTACTTTTCAGGTTGGTGGAGTGGAATTTTCAACTGTGCGAGCTACGCTTTTTTACAAGCAGAGATGGTTTATTTTCTTAGTTGATCATGCTGTGGCTTGCCCAGTTGGTGAGTAACATGCAATGCACTTGGCATCATCTACACGAGTAGTTCCCCAAGTGTCAGTGGTACAAGCCTTTACTCTGGGGTGGGGGGGAGGCTATTGGGGCTCTGCCGCATGGGATGGATTTCAAAGATGCTTCTGTTTATACATGTGCCCACTTATTGCTCCCTTCACTTATAGGTTACTGGGCATATCACATAGTATGTTCCACTAATGTAGCTGCCCTAAATTCTTAACCGAGCTGAATGGCAAGATATTGCCTTCAATATCAAACTGGATTAACAAGCCGCCTAGATTTGTAAAGTCAAGCAGTGATGGAGAATTTCTTGGTGCATGTTTAACTGTCGGTTGCAAACAGCAATAGATTTTACAGTAAACTGAATTCATAAGAATCTGTATCTTGTATAGATAACGGGAATACAAGTAGTAATGGGTCCCCTGTAATTGCAAAACCAAGAAGTGATGGAAAGTTACAAAGCCAGTCACTTGGCTTCCTATAAGTTAAAGTCACAATCCCTATCTGTGAATATTCATTAATTGGTGAAAACAAATGGCTCCCATCTGGACTGTAGACAGCCTGACTTGTGTAGCAGTAGAATTCCAAGATGGAAGAAAAATGCATATGCCTTATGTAATTGCATTCTTGACTAAGATCTCAAAAGTTCCAGTGTCGCGCTGGACAAAGGAGTATAAAAAAAATACTTGTCCGGAGTCCCTGGGATTTTCAAGCTGGAGGTATGAAAACTGATCAATTAAATGTGCTTGTTCAAAGAAAAGTGCCATCTGGGGACTGCCTTAATGAAAAGGGGTCCAAATAACTTGCTAACTATAGTCTGCACAGTGAGTTCCCTAAAGGGAGAACTAAAGGCCAAAATTAATTTTGGAATGCGAGTACAGTAAGTAGGTTTTGACCCCCCCCCCCCCCCCCCGTAGATGTGCAGTTTTTGTGTAACAAACTTCTTTGTTAAAAAAAAGTGACCTTATACTTTTTAGCTAATATTGTAAAGTCTGCTTGCAGAAATCAAGCTGAATTGAATGCCAACTAAAGTCGCATGAGTGGCTCATTCCTTGAAGTTTATTGCATAGGACCCATCTAAAGACTTGCACTGCTGTCGTTTCTTGAACCCATAGTGCTCCTGGAATCTTGTCACGTATATTTGTTCGTAAAATGTGTTCAGTCAGTAAGCAGCAACAAATAATAAATTAAGCATTTACCTAATTGGCACAAATGGTGAAACATGGCCCTTTTCCCTGATGCATTTTATTAGTTTAAAGACTGTGTGTAAAAGGTGAATTGGACATGCTAACCATGTTAAAGCTGCATTCACACCTGAGCGACTTGGAAACATGGGCCATTTAAGTCAAAGGGCTGTTGTGCAAAAAAATGCACTAGTGTGGTGACACTGCCCAGGTGTGAATGCAGCTTTATCCTGTAAATATGGGATGTGTTTTTGAATGGCAGTTGTTGCAAAAGCTGGTATTGAATATAGATTGCATGCAAAGTGTCTGGGACAGATCATTTAGAGCTGATATGAGGATTTTTTTCAAACAAATGAGATTTATAAAACTTATTTCAATCACTTGAAAATGCATTTTACAATTTAGTGTCAAAGATGACCTCATGATCCTAATGACTTCAGGCAGATAACCATTTTTTGTTTAAGCAGAAATATTTGGTTGAAGTCTGTCTTTAAAAACTTTACAGAATGCAGCTATTGTGCACTGTAATCTGACTTCAGGATATTGCATTAATGGTAGCATAGGATGTCAATTGCACTTCAATTTTATTTTCCTCTTCAGATGATGTGGTGTTTTCACCTGGGTTGATAACATGGACTATTCCAAAGAACATTTCACCCCTGCTCATTGGTGCCAAGATTGTCCAGAGTAGCAGCTATCATTTTGGTGTGGATCTTAAGAATATGACAAATGAACAAATACGTGCTAGCGGATATGAAATCACTGATGGTGTCGGAGCCACAACTGTCAAAATTCCAATAGGGGCTGATGAAGGATATTATAAGGTAAGAGTACAAATAGTTTTGGTGTTCTATTTACTCTGGGTGTTGCTATGATCTTTATATTGAGCTGTATGTACTTATTGGTAGAAACACTTGTAGAATTTCACTGCCTTATAATGGATGGTGACTTATTTGGTTACTATGCAGTTGATGGCCAATCAGCTTCCAGGTGTTGGCAAACCTTATTGAGCTAATTGAAGTTGGAAGGTTGCTTGTCTAGAAGTCCTTTCTTTGTATGCTATTGGGATCTCCCAGGATAGGGGGAGGAGATTAAGTCTTGGATCTGGTTTTTAATGGGGATTGGGTTCACCTAATATGGTTAATACTTTCTAAAACAAAGTGCTCACTGAGGGGCATTGTTTTGTCTTGTGTGAATTTTTTTGATTAAATTTGTCAATGGTTTAACATTTTTTTTTTTTTTGAATTGCATAAAGCTGGGCTCTAAGCGTCAAAAAAATCAAAATTGTGTTTTTTTTTTTTGTTTTTTTTTTTGCTGTAATTCACAAATGTGCATATACAGTGACAATTACTTATTTTTTTTTTTTTGTGCTTAAAATGTGTAACACTAAATATTTTATTTTTTGTAATGGATGCTTGTTGGACTATGGAAATATTAAAACATTGAGCATGGCAGTAATTGTAAAGGTCTTGTATGTGAGGGCATCACAACTTCCATACTTCTGAGTAAATCCTTGAAGGAATTATTAGCGTAAGGTGCTGGCGGTTAACTCAATCTAACCAATATATGACACAAACTCTTGTGGTAGGTAAACCTAGTTAATCACTCCTAATATCCATCAAAATATAAACTTCAGTGCATAAACCAATTGAATGTTACTGGGTGTAACCTCAAGGCAATCACTCTGATGCCCCTATTCATCCAGTGATCTCCACTCTCCACTCTGAATTCAGCAGCAATAGGAAATGGGTGTATAAAGATGTAACAAAAGTGATCCTAGTGCATTAACAACTTGTGTCTCAAGGCTGGACACCTAATGTAACACACAAATCTAAATCTAATGGTGCATATCCATCAATACAAGTCCTTTATATAGTCTTTTGTGAGGTAGTGCACAATATGCCTACACCCTTTGTTGTGATTATTCATAATGGGTGACAATCTTGCTCCTATATCACCTCCATGCTCTCTAGCCTCTCACCTCAGGTAAGTATTAAATCAGCATAGCCTATGGTTCCTTGCCAGTATGCTGGCATGTAGTCGCCTCCTTGGGTTATATTGTGTAATGGATGTGAAGAGCACTCTTGTAGTGTAGTAACTCATTTTTTTTTTTTTCTTGTTTCCCACACAGTGGTAGTGAGAGTAACTCATGAAAAATATCACTGGTTAAGGAAGGAAAACATTGCCCTAAGTAAAGCGGCCCATGCTTCTAATCATAGATGGTAGACGGGGGGGGGGGGGGGGGCACATGAGCCAGGGAAGTGTGCTACAAAAGTTCCTCAATGCTGTAGTTTTTTTATTGCAATGAAAATAAAATTGGTTTAAAGGGTGGTTTGACTTTAGATGTCATGAGGCTTTCAAACAGATGGCTACAATACCAAGCATCATGACTGCAACAACTTACTGCTGTACCTGTTGTGCCATGATTTTAAATGCAGTAGAAGTGTCTAAGGTTAAATTGCATTGCGTTATTTCCAGCTAATGATGGAAGCCTTTTTTTTTTTTTTTTTGGTGGGATTGTGTTATCACCTATTACACATCACTACATGGTGATTAAGGTTATTTGCGCTGATGGAAATGTGTTTTTATTATGGGAAAGCTAATGCAACTTTAGTGGTGGGTGGTTCCACTCCTAGGCAAATGATACATCTCACTCTTTAGAAGGGAAGAATTGGCTTTCTCAGCTAAGCACACTCTTGCATGCCTGAGCTAAGGGCAGAGCGGTTCCAGAAAGTAAATGCTATATTAGTCATTAAGATGACAATGACCAGAAAAGCTAGGGGTGGGGCTGAAGGGTTTGAAGGTGATTTCTCAGCAAAACAAAGCACAGAAACATGATAAATGTTTTGTGTTTGCTTTAAATATTCAAAAAAAAAAAAAAAAAAAAAACTTAATTTAGATTTGTGGCACTCGTTTGGTGTGTAGTTCTGCTTTAGGCAGACTGGAGACTTGGTGGATTTCTCCATATCTCTTCTGTGATAAGATGCAGAGGAGAAAATACTTGAGGGAAATGCTCATGCAGGACTAAAAGTTGGACCGTTTAATAAGAATGCTTTACAGCCTCATAACATCCCCAAGCAGTAATCTATGGATGCAAAGCTGAGACAAAGTCAAAAGTCAACAGTCCTGAGGGGTAAACTGCATAGGATCATGTAAGACATCTGCATAGAAACTGTGAATAGCTTTTAAGGTCTGGCTGATCGGGGTACACCCACAAATCTTTTGGTAAATGGATTAAAGGGGTTAAACCCATGGGCGTCTGCAGAACTTTTTTCAGGGGGGGGCATAATTTTAGGGTCACCCATGCACCGCCCCTTTTCAACAATGTCCTTATCACATTATTTATGGTCAGAGTCTGCAGACATATTACAGTCCCTAGGATAAGTAATGGGTAATGGCCAACAGGCTCTTACCAGACACTGCAAAACTACAGCAGTGATCACTCCAGATGGACGATCGTTCACTCTGGGTTCCCCGGGGGCGACACTGGTCAGTAGTGTAGCATGTCTGTACCCTGGTAGTGGCTCAGTCTTTCTCTCTCTGGTGGTGCTGGCTGGTGTGGCTCTCTGGTGGTGCTGGACAGCATGACTCTTTTGTGGCCCTGGCAGTCTCCCTCTCCCTCTCCCTCTCTCCAGGCTGCAGTCTCTCAATCTCTCGATCGAGCTGTAGCCTCCTCCCTGTGGAAAATGGAGCCACCAATCTTTTGGGACTACCTGTCCCATGAAGCTTGCCTCTCCTAGTCGCCTTTGATTGGCCCTCAGTTATGGCCAATAGGGAAGGAACGGAGTAGGCAGGAAGCTGGGTGGGGAACCTGGTGAGAGCCGCCGTCTCTTCTCCCTGACAGAAGAATGGGTGGGGCGAGCGGGGGAAAACTCTGATAGCATGCAGCTCGCCATTCTTCCGTCACAGCACCGCCAAGTTCTTTGGGCTCTTTTCCCTGCTCAGTCCAGCAAAGTCACACTACACTTGACAGCACCTTAATGGTGTCACCCCACTGGTGGGTGGCACCCGGGTGCGGCACCTCGACAGACACAACTGTGCTGAATTTAAGATCCGATCCCTGATTCCAGGGGGGGGGGCACTTGACCCCCCCTTGCCCCTACCTGCGGACGCCATCATGGTTTAAACCCTTCATTGGTTTTTTTTTTTTTTTTTTTTAAATCCTTATCCTTTGCAGGAAGAAACCATTGCATGTGGTTCCATCACCTTTCACTAATCAAAAGTATAAATGTATATTGCGTAGACCTGTTTAGGGCACACTAATATGATTCTCTCTACCACCAGCCAAAATTCTCAATTGGTGCCTGTCCTTCTCCCATTCAGAGCCATGTAAAGAATCTGGCGTATGGGGTAACCTATAACATCAAGCCATTTCTGGAATCTGTTTGGATAGATAGCGCCTGGGGTGTCACAAAGTACACGATTATAAAAGACATCACAACACCATTTCAAAGAGTGCCTCTTGTCATAACTAATGGTAAGAAAATAGGTCCCTCTTGTTACCAATGGCAATGTAATAATCTATTTTTCCTAATGTAATTTTACCCTTTCTCTTTAGATACCATACCATCAACTATGATCTTTAATGTCACAATTGGTACATTCCTTCCAGATGTTCAATTAATCAATGTAACCATTGGTGGTGGAGTTACAGAGACTGTGCCAGAAGTCATAAGTCATGGTTTAACAATATACCCAATAAATCATACAAATGGAAGTGTTGATTTTGTCCTTAAAGTTCCTTTCTTCGATCTGCAAGTGTTTCAAAAGGTAATGTATGCATCCTGTGTTTTAATCCCATCATTGTGAAAAACCATGGAGGCAGTCATTGCCCACCTTGTTGGCTTGTCCTGATCTCTGGCTTCAACTTGCAGCTAATTCACACCAGAACACATGCGTTTCCTGCACTGCGTTCAAAACACATTGTACTTGTGATCTGCAGCAGTTGTCGGTGCAATGCTAGTGACATTCCAAGCACAGGTCACAAACTGAGTTAGCCTGCACTGGATCACATGGTAGATGGTGCCATGTGAATTGGTTGCTCTGCATTCATGCACTACTTTTGCTGGTCCAGTCAGTGATTAGGAAGGTTCCGTTTTCCCTTGTAACGTCAACAGGAAGTGCAAGGGACTTTTTTTTTTTTTCCCCACATTCCTGTTCTGGTGGTCATGCCAGACCCCCCCCCCCCCTGCCTAGCCAGTGTTTTTGTGTACACGGCTTTCTGAAAGGGAAGAGATCTTGCTGTTAAGGATTCAGAATCTGTTTGGATGGTTCTTGTCCTATAATTTTTTTTTTTTTTTTTTTTATTTCCCCTTAGATTCTTGTTAATGGAATTCTTTTCACCCTCAATGTTACCTATGGATTCAATATCATTCCTTATGATGAGACCTTCACTACCTCCACCAGCATTGAATGCTTTATACGTGAGTAATGAAAAACTTAAATTTGCCTCTGGACTATAATGCACTTGTGTACATTGACATGTTATAAATATCAAAGGGATTTCCCAGTTAAACAGATTGCTGCTCTCAATTTGCACAATTTCAGTTAGTCTGTAATCCCATCCTGGCATTGGCTAGCTGAAATGGCCAACCTCTTATGGCATCTGCAGGCCATGCCTTTTTTTAATGTTTAGAGATTTAACCTTGGGTGTCTCAAAAGCCCTGGAACTCTGGTAAAGTTTGCTAAAACTGCAGACTACCTGCTTCGAGCTTGGTACTGGCAACGCCTTGATTACTACTGCACTAAAGCACTCTAGTTTGTGTATATAAATACTTCTGTAGGAAATGCACAGCATTCTGAAAATGCTATTTGCCTGACTGTGGCTTAAAACTAGTTGACATGCATGCTTAAACTTCACTCAGCATTTGAGTCACTGGTCTAACTCATTTTCTGGCCATGGTGACTATACTATAATTAAGTTATTGATTCGCTGAATTGGCATATGGGGATGCAGAGTGGCTCTTAGGTTCTATAAGGTGTGTGTCTAATTTTTGACGGTAAACTCTTCTAATAAGGTACCCTAAGTGTATCAAAGAACAAAAATAATAGCTAAACAATGTAACCTTTTTATGGTTTAGCCCTTCCTATTGTGGGACCCTGTGACCGACAAGGCTCCCTGCTTACTACTACCATTGATAACCTGGATCCAAACTGGAATCTATACATTAAAGATAAGCTGGCAACGCTCGAAAATGGATTACTTTTGAGCAGCAATCAGACGTCTTCTACAGTTAAGATTGATGCAACATCTAGTCTGGTCATGCAGGAGGTAAGGGAGTGTTTTTGGCTAGTTTTCTGAAGTTTAAATGGCTCTTTAACCTCCTGACCAACCTTTTTAATTTTCAAATGTATCACAAAAATGAATATAAAGAATTGTATGTGATCCTGCGCATAACCTATGTGATTTCCATTATTTTAATCAACATCCTAGTTATCAAGCAATAAATATATAGTATAAAATTCTACTTGATATAGTGAAAGCAATAAATATAGTATCTTTTTTCATCAGCACTTAAAATGTGTAAATGTATTGCTTTCACTATATGGCCAAAGAATATTATATTCAACCCCCCTCTACTCTTCACAATCACACCTTTATTCAGGTCAGCAGTGCCTATACTTGTGAGCAACCATTTTTCAAGGCTGAAGGACAAAATATCTGCGCAGCTTTTAATTGAGAATTGCTACTACATCCATCAAACCAGTTATTGATGCATTAGTTTAGCAACAATTCTGTCAAATATCACTAGTTGTATTAACCAAATGGGTACATTATCTATATTGGTGGTTGGTATGCTCATCAGCTATCATTAATGTATTGTGTGGCTCAAGGCCATTCTTCCAATGTGGCCCAGAAAGGTCAAAAGTTTGGACACCCCTGGTGTAACAGATGCTTAAGAGTACACTGGTTTAGTAAACGCATTTAATGAGAAGCCATAATGCAAAACACTGCAGAATGCCAAATGCATTACAAAGCTGCACAAACATGGCCTCATAGCACTGTCTGTGACACGGTCTCTAGCAGTAGTCAAGCTGAGACTCCTTCGTCCAGTAAAACGGTAAAGATCAGTTACTTGTGCACATCCTTCGGTGAAGTCCAGAGTAGTTCTGGCATACCTCCCAAACTTTTGGAGATGTACGAGGGGCACCTATAATAATAATAATAATAATAATAATAATATTATTATTAATAAAAAAAAAAGCCTACACTTTAATATTGGCTTTTGACATTTACAAATGCAAAAATGTAGACATGTAATGAGTTTAAGCACTAAAACACTTGTATAGTTATAAAACTATATAGCTCAGACCAAAATATGGGACAAAGGAGGGACTAAATTTGCCTTATCAGTTAACCCCCCCCTCCTGTAAACTGAGCCCTGTGAGGTGACTGGGGAAGGAGCAAAACTGATCTGAACACAATTGACCCCATAAATGCTGGAGGAAGTGAAGTGGGCAGCTTGTGGTGCATGCATCTACCCCCCCCCCCCCCACTATGAGATGGATCTTTGCTGAGCTGAAGCTGCGAGTGGCAATTGCAGCTTCACCAAAGAATAAAATTGCGCTTTTCCCATCTTCAATGTGAGGGTACAGTGGGCCCCAGAGGATACAACTGCCAAGAACCCAAAAAGTTGTATACAAAAGATAGAGGCCTGCTTCTGAGCATGGGAGTAGCTGGGCACTCTGTTGCAAAACTAAGAAGTGGCAAGTTACTTGTGATCTGTGTATTCCTTCCAATCGCATATTGAAAAAAGATAGTGTGTGTGTGTGTTAACATTTTTATTTTTTTATTCCCCCCCCCCCCCAGGCAGCTGGAACAGGTGTGGTGACTACCATCCCAATAAATCTAAAAAATCGCATGGGAGCCACAGTCTATTCATTGGTCATCAGCTGTGAATCAGTGATACCTGTTGGTAAGCTTATGGGTTAATGGGATGGCTTCTGTCCTGCTGACAACACCTCAAATGGTTAATTTTGAATTCCTCATGGGCTAGCAGTACTCGTAAAATCTCACATGTTTTCTATGGGCTTATCCCTGTTAAAAGCTTCTAACAGCAAAACAACTTGGACATGCTAGAAACCATAACCTTATCTATAGTGTGTGTTATTTTAAGGATATACAGGGGGTTGGCTTATTTTCTTCACCAGTGTCTCAACCTCCTAGCACAAATCTTTAGAAAGGTTTCACTGAGCTTGGTAAATGTTTTTTTTTTTTTTTTTTTTATTACAGGATTTATATAGCGCCAACAGTTTACGCAGCGCTTTACAATATAAAAGGGTTGATGTGGTGTCTACCCAATTATGTGCAGGGAAAAGCACATGGCTTTTTAGTTTGCATGACTGAAGTGAACACTGCTTTGCCTTTAAGCAAAGTGAAAATTAGCTTCAGTCACATCTACATTTCTCCAGTGTATATAGAATTGACTGTATCCAGGCAGACTAAACTAACAAATCGGTCGACTTCTCTCTCAAATGAGGGATCATTAAATCATGGCATGTAGTAGTAAAGGGTTTAGCCACCTCTATGCACAGGTATGACTAGGATGGTAAGAATGACATGGTTTACTCAAACTGCAGTAGTAAATCAGGCCGATGGACCAATTTACAAATCCTTTGACTTGGTCAGCAGTTTGCCTGGTGTTCAGCTTTAAATCCTCTGACTAAATCATCCATCCCACAATCCTGTTTACAAATGGGTTACAGGGAGAGCTTTTGAACATTTTAAAAGAATATACCAATGATTTTCTGGAAGCTAACTTTTCATGTCTCATTGCCTCTAGTTTGCCTCCCAGAAGGGATTATTCAGGTAACGGTGAATAAAGTCCAAAATATACAAGATATGGATATGTCTCTGCTACAACTGAGAGATCCCACCTGTGGACCAGCTAGCTTTGATGCAAACAGCGCTAACTTCTCATTCTTTGCCAGTACCTGTAAAACTACAAGAACGGTATGAAATGCGCCCAAGCAGAACTGCTTTGTGACTTATTTGTCAGTACAATGCCAGGAGTGGTAGTGGTTTAATAAAAAAAAAAAAAAAAAAAAAAAATTTATATATAATGTAATTTGGGAGTTTCTCTTTTAGCCTGAACACTGTCACTATGATGGAAAATGAGGTGTGGGGGGGGGGGGGGGGGGGATGCCAAACTTTGGTCATCAGAACAGAAATATGCCCGAAAAGTCCTTCAGAAGGGCCCTTGCACCAAACTTTTCATTCTAATGTCCCTAATATCTCGTGTATAGTAGGACCAATTTGCATGCCTGCATAGTTTTGTGAACTGCTGAATCTAAACATTCATACAGGATTATACTTTGCTCTGACACTAAACTTGACGTATAAAGTGGTGGTAGAAAAGGTGATATGGTTGAGGGGAGGGAGATTTGTGCTTGTAAGGATGAATGGGGGGATAGAATGTGTACGTGGAGATTACATTTAAATGTAGAGTATATTTGTGCTAGAAGGGGTGAAAAGTTTGGGGGGGTTCTCGGGCACATTTTGAGTGCTATTAGCTGCGTTATGGTTTACAGGCTATATGTAATTCAGTCTTTTCTCACCCTCTAGTTTGAAAACAACTGGATGATTTATGACAATGTGATAAGTTACTACAGTCCAGCATCTGGAAAACAAATATTAATGTAAGATTTTACAGGAATAATATCTAAACAGTTGAATCTTTATGGCTGCTTGTGTTTGGGTTGCTTGCTGAGAAACACTTGACGCTTGTTGCAGCACTGATGTAGCAGACTTCTCTGCTGCATTTGGTGCATAATGTACCCAAGTTAGTCACTTGTGCTATTAAGTGTTAGCAGTGCTATATCTTTTACAATTGCACATTAAGTATTTAAAAAAAAAAAAAAATGCAATGAATTGTTCCATTAGAGGCCATTGGTAATGTAGAGTAGCATCCTTTTTATCAAGAGATCAAGGTAGACTGGCCTAGGGATTAATTGGTATGGCATGGCTTTTTATAAAGGGGTAGATTGAGTTATACTGTGCTGTATAGCAAAGATTTCAAGCTTGTATAGGTACAAACATAATCCCTTGCTTTGTGGTAGTTCTATAATGGTAAGATATGACCTGTTCAGAAGGGTTAAAGTGGGAAACTCTCTCGTAAACGCCACACTTGCAACTGGATATGTTAGACTTGCCTGCCAACCTGGGTCTCCTGTATGTAATTGGTAATGGACCCATTTGCAAGTGTAACTGGGTCTAATGCTCTTTTATTTAAAAATGCAGATGTCTAATTGGCTTATGCATATTTTGCAGAATGAATGTCACATGCAACTACACAATTAATGGTACCGTGTCGGCTGCATACGCTTATCAGAACAACCCAACACCTAGTGCACAGTCGGCAATGGCATCACTTTATTTGATTTTAAGGTTGAGTAAAGGTAAGGCATTGGAACTGCTAAAGTTTGTATTGCACAGAATTCTGATTGAAAAACCAACGTGGCAGGCTTGACTACCTTTTTTTTTTTTTTTTTTTTGAAAATTCCACTAGGATAATGTTGCTGAAAGTTCTAACTTTCTGCAGAAATGTGGGGGCTGCCATTGCAAGAATCAAGTACTGATTCCAGAATGTTAAAATGAAAGCAAAGCGACTAGCACTTGCTGAAGTCGGCAAAGTTAATGCCTAGTTTCTCTTGGCTTCTTTGCCAAAATAGTCCTGCTTTAGGGAAAACTTATTCAAAAGTATTGATGCATTTTTATAGGCTTTATAATGTTCCTAGAGTATTATGGAGCCTGGTTTTATTGAATCAGTAAAGCTAATTATAGCAAACCTGTTAGGCTATTCTGTCCATAGCAAAGTATCACAGGCACGCAAACTATACAGACCAATATTACTGTTGAGCTTCAACTGCTGAAACGCGTAAGCGCCTTAACATTCCAATATGCAGGCTTAAGCATGAATGGCAATGCAGGGGAGTGAATTTCTCCCCCCCCCCCCCCCCCCCCCCAATAACCAATGAGCAGGTATTTTTGGAGCAGTGGCCAATCTGGGACCTGGAAAGCTTGGTTGTCTTATGGTACCTACTTTAGGGATTATTTACTGTTTATTTGGGTTTAGTTCCAGTTTAGGGTGTAACCATGTTTTAATGGATTCAAAAGCTGCATTCCTGGCATGCTGTGAATGCTAATGGTGACATTTGCTTGTGCTGTCAAATCCTCAAATGGCTGGTGTTGTAACAAATCAAATGTGCAGCATCATGGCAGTTGCAGATCAGAGGCTATGACAACTCCTCTGGCTGAGAAGGATCAGAGGGTTTAGGTACACTTAAGTTAATGTAAACACTACTAACTTCTAATTTGCTTTGTTAAATGAACATACTGAGATTTGTTCAGTAAGGGTGATTATTCTGCTTGTTTTGCACTCGACCAGTTAGCATTATTTCCAGTTCTCTGATCTAACAAGCCCTTCTCGTAAAAAGGTAAGCATTCCTAGCCCTAACCTAAAATGACAACACTGCCCCACCATACATAACAATAGGACAAGCAAGTGTTTGAACCCTACAAGCGGAAATGTAACTGGCAGGATCACCAGGTGAAAATTTTAAGGGGAAGCCTGAAAACGCATGCAGCCACCCCATTTAAGGACTAGTGAGCTGAAATTTATATAAGGTGGCTGTGTGTGACAAACTTTTACTCATTAAAACTAAGATTTGGGCAGCCTGGCTATTAGAGTACATTTCCACTAGCACTTGAGTGCCCTAAACACCACAGCACCCAAATTGTTTTAATGTGCCTGAACATTGCATGCATTGGTGAAAGGGGGAAGAAATAAAACTAAAGTCTTCCTCCTTAGATATTGCCTATACAAACTTCTATGGCGCTGTGGACTATCCAGTTGTGAAGTACCTGACGGAGCCCCTTTATTTTGAAGTTGAGCTCCTGAACAGTTCAGACTCTCGATTAGAAATCTTCCTGGATACCTGCTGGGCTACAACATCACCCGACATGAACAGTGCACCCTCATGGCCCATTGTCACAAAAAGGTAAAACTTGTTTACAGTTCACAATCAGGCTTGCATAAAAAACGCTGCAAAGTATAGTTTACGTTTGGTTAGCACAGAGGGCTTAAAGCGCAATTGTGGTTTATGGTAAACATACAAAGCAGCTCAGGGTGGCTCAATATGTTAAGTCTTTCATGTGTCAACAGTTCATGTCATGTGCTGGTCTCTCTGCATTGGCCTAGGCTTGGCTCTGGTGGTGCCTTTATTTTTAATGTTGAGTACACCAGCTGTGCATGTTGAAACTTTACCTGCAATTTTTGTAATCTGAGATTTTTGGGTGCAGGATTTTCTTCCAGCAGAATAAACATTCCACAGCCATTTGGTTGAAATCAAGTTGGCAATCCAGGGCAAGTATACCCAAGAATGTGTTTTTGATAAGCCTAAGAATCCTAAAAGTACCCTGAACTAACCTGGTTTACACAATATGCATGCAGCTTATGGTCCCAGGTCTAATTGTAACTGGTTGTTTAAAAGGCTTAAACCCCTGCTGTAAAGGGGCACTTATTAAACAATAGGAGTGAGAAAATTCCCCAACCAGTGGTCATTGGGAGAAAAAAAATGTCCTGTCCAATGGCAGTAACACGTGTGCCAATGTCACTGGTCAATGGGAGGCATCTCTGCTCTATCATTGGTGGGTCATTGTCACCTGGCAGGCTTTACTGCCCACCTCCACCAGTGGGCCATAGTTTAGGAGTGCTGCTTTACAGCATAGTAACAGCACCAGTGCATCGATGTACACCCATACAATGTCATGTTCTGTAGTCCCAAACTTGAACATCAAAAACTAAAACTGTATCAAGTGGCATCTTTCTCATTTTTGTTTTCAGTTGTGAATATGGGGAGTCATACCCAACAAACTTCCTTAAAGTGACCACAGATTCCAGAGTTCAATTTCCATCCCACTTCAAGAGGTTTGAAGTAAAGACCTTTACCTTCATGGATGGTGACCATGCTTATACTGGAGCAGTGAGTACATTCAATGGATCAGAAGGAAAGCATATGCCGATTAATGACAGAACTGAGTTATCTTTTTTTTCCTTTTTTTTTTTTTTTAGATCTATTTCCACTGTGATGTGGTTATCTGTGATGCTTCGAACCTGTCTTCTGATCCAGTATGCACCGGAGTTGGATCATGCATCCCTGCAAAACAGAGAATGAGTAAGCTTGGCTGCAGCAGTCTCTAGACCCTAGAACTTTGTAATGCAGTGTTTGGTACCCCCCCACATTACAAGTGACCTTTAGTGATTTGCGGTACATGGCTAAACTTGACATTGCTAGAACGAGAAGATTTGTTTAACAATGGTGCAACTGTGTGAGAGTGACGCTTGTAATGGCTTACCATTTGGTTCAGTCCAGTGACTGGTTTTGGCATGAGCTATTGTAGGAGTATGCAGGCACCTTGGCTTAAAAATCAAGGTCAAGACATTTGTACATGCCTGCCTTTTGCAGGCTTGTTGCTGACCTCCTGTTCCAGGTCATCCATTTTGCCATGTTCGATTTCACATGTATGTTGCTGCTTCTACATGCTAATTGTAGGCTATTGAATCAAAAGCATGGAAGTAATGGTCTGTGTAAATGTTTACAGATGTGAGAACCTTATTCACAGCTTGGCATTCAGATTTAACCCGACACCCAATCTGGTGGGTTGACTGTTGCAACAGATGACTTTTTACTCCCAATGGTAAAACTGCAGTCCTATTCGGTGTGGTTTTAATTATGTCATTTTGTACCTTTCCAGGCAGAAGTGTCAATTCCGATGGAGATAACTTTCACTCGGTTTCATCCAGAGCGGTTGTACTGCTGGCACAGAGTTGAGTCGTACGCTGTATAGTGTAAGTTAACCACCTACAGCAATGAGTTGCATAAAAGCAAAAACTGTCTTCCATAAGGCCCCACATACACTCAAAGGCCCTCAAAGTGTTCAGACGATCCTTGTAATTAAAGAGAATTTCAGTTCTTTTGGCAGGTGCCACTGCAACTATCTCTAATAGATTTCCCCTCAACTCAATTTTGGAATTTTCCCTCACTGCAGTTCTGGTTGGCAATGGCCGGCAGGACAAATAAAATAACGCCCCATTTTATAACCCTCCCCACTCCAACTTTTAGATTGCACAATGCAGTTGGATGTTCTGTGCTGTGATTCACATCAACCACATCTGAAATCTGTTTTGGGCTGACTATGTTGGTCAATGGTCACTATGAGGGATATCAATTTTCTATAAGATTGGATGGAAGCATAACACTTGCATTCAAAATGAGGTGGGGGATATATTAAAACATATATTTAACTGTTCTATATATATATATATATATATATATATATCGTGATATATACATATATATATATATATATATATTCTCGTGAAATCTCTCAAAGTAATTTCAGCTATGGGGTTTACTTTGATACACAAATTATCACTAGGATAGTGACACATCTTAGAATTTTATGCTGCTTGCATAAGGTTTCAAATTCTGTGCAGCACTTAACACTGGTGTAAATTTTAAAAGCATCTGAATGGGGACTTTTATCCAAATATGCAAACTGAATTGTTGGCAGATCCTCACTACTGCAAGGAGTAATAAACAAAGACCAGGGATGGGGAGATGTGTATATGCAGTTCTAAACATGTTTTACGTTTATTTTTTTTCCCTCTTCAAATTGGTATAGCTAGATTTATGAACATTACAGATTCCAGGGTTTTTATTCCCCCCCCCCCCCCCCCCCCCCAAGACTGTTCTGAAAGTACCATACAGCACCACCTGCTGGTGACATTTTAGTTTTGTGCTACCTGAGAATGCATTTCTATGAAAGTGGTGTGGGGTTTCGTTGGGGGGGGTTTGTCACCCATAAGTGTCCAGTAACTCAGATCCCAGATTGTCTTTAATTGTAGACTGTCAGGGTGCAAGTTGAGCACTGTGGTTCTAAGTGGAAGCACTGATTTGTAAAGGCACTATAATGGCAGTAATCTCTAGCAGTCTCCACCCACGCCTGCAATATAGCTTCAGTCTGATCCTCTCCTGTATTATGTCTAAAGTCTTCTGTAGATTCTCGCATGCTGCATATTATGGGGTGGTTTACTAAAGGCTAGTGGACTATTCACTTTTCAAGAGAATTTGCACTGTGGAAGGCAACTTTACCCCAGAACCTGATGAATGTGGTTAAGTTTCGCTTGCAAAGAATACCCAATCGCATGCAAAATTAAAAAAAAATTTCCTTGCATGTCACTGGATGGTTGTCAGCTTCACTTTGCAAGGGAAGTTGCACCAAAGCTTATTGAACAGCCTGTGTAGCTCTTTGGAGTCGGGGGCCACAGCTGAGGGGACCCCCATAAATGGACTGCTGCTATGGAACATGATGCATACCACCATGACTTTGTGTAATTTTTTTATTTATTTTTTTCTCTTTCAGCTTCAAGTGATCATCCTCAATACTGTGTATGTATATTTTAAGAGCTTTTTGGTAATAAAATTTGAGGATTAAACTTTTTGGTGTCTTGTCAAATCTATTGGCTGGGTGCTTTTGAGTGATGCAGTGTGGATGGATGTGTGGCTTTTTTTAAAGTGGTGATATGGTGCACATATTAATTGTTTACAACAGTTAATGTTTCGGGGTAATTAAAGCTATGCTGTCAGTTCTAGCAACACTACAGCAGAGATTAACCTTCAAATTTTTTTTTTTTTTTTTATAGTTGCACAGTCCAGGTTGAAAAAGTCCATCTAGTTTAACCATAACAATATCATACAATCCCATATACCTGAACCTATACCCAGAGTAAGGTGAAAATACCCCCCAGAAAAGCGGTATCCAATCCCCCCCGAGAGGCAATTGGATTTTACCTATAAATGATAGTACCCAGTTATATTGCGTACATTTTAGGAAAGAATCCACACCTTAAAGCAATCTACTGAGCTGGCCAGAACCACCTTTTGGAGGGAGTCCAAGGCAAGAAATTGCCTTTATGTCCAAATTATTAAATCTCATTTTGGGCCCGCTGCCTAGAGCAGCTAATCATTATACACCACGAATAAAGGTTAGGACAGAGTCCAGATCTAGGCTGCAAAACAATTACCAACTTCTGTTGGTGTCCTTTTTTTAATGTTGTAAGTTTAGTCTGCCAGACCAGAAGAAAACTGAAGTGTAAAAAAATGCCAGACCACTGATCAGTAGGTTCAGATTTTGTCCAGAAGAAAGGCTGGACTTGGCAAATATGTACATTTTTGTGTAAAACTTTTTGGTGTACACAACAAATGTATTGTGGTTTTTCCAGACCTTTTCTTTACATACCAGTTGGGTCTCGTTATAAATTAGGTGCCCACCTAGATTTCCCACTTTTCAATTCATCCCACTTGGTCTTATTTGATGCATGCCATCTGGAGGTGAGAGCATTGACAATTTTGCTGATTTGAATCCCAGAGGATCCCACTTGTCTTGGGGGGGGGGGGGGGGTGTGAGGGCAATATTTTCTAGCTAATCCAACACTTATTATTTGGATATGTGATTGGAAAGTGCTAAAATTACTACCTGTTCATAGTAAGACTTAAGCAGTACACATCCAGTTTATTTCCATTAACAGGAGTGCATGCTTGAGGAGTGGCTGCAGGTGATTAGCACTATTTGTAGTTATAAAATGTGTCTATTTATAAAAAAAAAAACAAAGTTCCAGTACAGTCTTTCGCTTTTTGAAAGAAAAGTGGTCAGAATAAACATATGGAAGCTCCTTTGTATGAAAATGCAGGCTCATGGGGTTGTAATCTCTGTGGGTTTAGTAACACGTTAAGTACAACAGTATTCGGTCTGTATATGCAGTAAAAAAAAAGGGGGGGGGTGTAATTGCGCAGGTCAAAGTAATGACAAGTGATCAAAGCAGCTGGCAATTGCACAACAGAACAAATTGTGAAAATAAATATAAAACAATTGCTGTGCTATGTGTAGTGATAAATGCATATAAAATATAAGTGACCATGATCAGTCTGTAAAGGTGTCCATATAGAAATCAATGTGGTGAAATCGTTGCAAATGTGTCCAAAGATGGAAGGCCGTTCACCTTCCACCATAATACAAGATTTCCTCTGCCCCGAGTCTAGGTCCAATTATACCATGCTACTTTGATCCTGAGCTGCAGATTTTTGTTTTTTTTTTTTATGTAGGAACTTTCTTCATGTGATGCACTGTATTGGACCTGTAGTCACTTTTTAAATAAAACATCACGGTTTACACTGTAGCTTATATATATATATATATATATATATATATATATATATATATATATATATATATATATATATATATATATAAACTTTTTTTTTTTCCCATCACTTTCATGAGAGCGTGAAACCAGCACTGCCCGTGCCGTTTATCCACTTCATACCCAGTGGGTAGATCCTTCATGTGAGGCTGTCAGACTAGGCTCCTAAATAAGGAGTCTAGATATCCAGTAAGGGCACATCTTGTACTATAACAGTGAAAGGTGCGCCCGGGTGTATGGTCATCCATCAAACACATTTGCAACAATTTCATCACGTTCATTCCTCTATGGACACCTTTACGGGCTGATCATTGTCACTTATATTTTATATGCACTTATCACTACTTGCATAGGGCAGCGATTTGTTTTTGTATGTATATGCAGTAAAGCATGTAATACTCACTGGAACCTAAGGGGTTAATCTGCATTGTGTAATGGGTGTTTGAGCCTCTTCCCTGATCCTCCCTCCCCTTCCACTGACTCCAGAACATGTCTTGATAAGACCAAGCCTTTGAGCATGTGCACCCTGATGCCAGTTTGGTGTGTATTGCTAGTGTTTTTTTTTTTTTTTTGGCCCTCTCCCATCAGCTCTGCCCAGATAGACAGGGGTCCTGGATCCTGATGGAGCAGCTCAGTGCACTATGAAAACTCCTCCTACAAGGAAGTGCTAGTCATAAGACTGCTATATACTGCTAATGAGAAAAGGTATTTTGCAGTTAATTTTAATAAATATAATTTTAATTTCTGTGTTTTGTGGAAGACCCAAATAGTGAATGCAAGCTCCTGGGTTTAGTTACTTTAGGTGTCGGATAATTCTGAATCCAACCCACAAAAGTAC
Source organism: Lithobates sylvaticus (assembly GCA_028564925.1). NCBI lineage: Eukaryota > Metazoa > Chordata > Amphibia > Anura > Ranidae > Lithobates > Lithobates sylvaticus. The sequence goes on along the minus strand of CM053028.1, from coordinate 485,726,646 downwards.
CTGCTTCGTCAAATTAAACGCAAGCCACAGGAAGTAATTGCCCAGGTTAATGCATATACGCAATGCAGCGGATACCACTTATTGCATGGTGTAGTGTTTTACACTATGCACTTTTTAAAGTGTTTACCAATTACCACCACCTTTTCTGCATGTTGGACTAGTAGAAGGTGCTAAGCATAGCATCCCAATAGGATATGCCTGAGCATCTTACATTTTGAAAAGCAACTAATTGAGCATTAGACTTAAATTTATTGGCGTAATTTTCTAAATGTATACATAGGCATGCATAATTGATTGCACCTGTCACTCTCAAAGTAGAGTGCATGCCTTAATTTCCTTGCAGAATTTATTCAGGTAATGCCACAGTCATCCCATTTAAGACCCACTGGCTGCTTAAACCTTAAGTTGCTGAACCATCTTCTGCTCCCAGATAACTTTGATTCTCTGAATCCCCCCCCCCCCCCCCCCCCCGCTCCCACCCCCCCCCCCCCCCCCCCCCCCAACTGCTTTAATTTGGATGTTCCTTTCCAGTGCAGAATATGAAAGTATTTGCTATAATTACACGTGGGAATGTTCTTTAATTTAATGGGCTTTACCTGTTTTGGGGGGAGGAGATGAGCATCTTTTAATAAAGCATTACACCATATTTCACGTGCCTAAATGTAGTCCAAGCTAATCATTGCATGTGAAAAAGCATACAGCTTAAATTTTCATTCATAGTTTCAAGGATAATTGTGATAATCCCATCAAGTTTGTCTGGAAAAATTGAATGGGTCTTGCCAACAAATGGAGTATTGCGCCCCCTTTTTTTTTTTTAATATATATGATTACCTGCGCCGATACACAGGTGTGTCAGCATAGACTCAGTCTGTCACACTCCATCGCAATGATGCGCATGAGCATCATACTACATAGCGGCGCTCTCGCGCATGCATATTGCATGACGGCTCATTCGCGCACACTTCGTGTCCCCATAGCCACATTACCCATGAGGGAAATGAGCTACATATGGACTATACACTAAAAACTTAGTGAGAAATGGAATCAAATTCTCAATACATATACATGTTAAACTTTCTATCTCTAAAAGTGAAGGTATATAAAATATCAATCATATATGTATATAAAATGACACAAAAAAATACACTGAGCATCACACAGGAAATATTAAATTTACATACCACGCTAATTAACTAAAATCCAACTAAGCCTATAATGATGTTAATCACAAATGTATACAATAAAAGGTTATATATGGACTTAAAACATATAGGCCTGGTATCTATAAAGTTCGACTGTGTATAATAAAAATTACAATTATTGGATGAGTTTTTCGGGTTTCAATATTATTATAAAATTCAATTATATACTATAAACCCCTATGTTAGCAGACTTTCATGACTATGGGTTGTCGGCTACAGATTAATTTCAATCTTTGAAACTTGACACTATTTTACAATAGTGTCACCACTACATACTCTGGTGTTTGATTAGCACCCCTCACTCTTAATGTAACAACGATATATTAACTGGTATAATCTCCTCGTGCAAGGGTTCTAACACCTAATTCTATTAATGAGTATATAAACGCATTAATATATATGACCTAATTCAATCTCTGTAGCAAATAAAATTGTAAGTCGCACTAAACCATTAATGCTCTCTGAAAATCGTGTAGACAAAAATTGCATAAAGAAAAGAATCGCATAGAGGAAAAAAAAAATCGCATAAAAAAGCAAAACAATAACACCATATTCATTATTAGATGATCCAATATTGGGTATATCAGATGCTATTACTCCTATATGAATAAATAAATGCTAGCTTAACCACTTTAAGACCAGCCTCGTTTTGGATTTTAGGTGTTTACATGTTTTTAAAACAGTTTTTTTTGCTAGAAAACAACTTAGAACCCCCAAACATTATATATTTTTTTTTCTAACACCCTAGAGAATAAAATGGCGGTCGTTGCAATACTTTTTTTCACACCGTATTTGCGCAGCGGTCTTGCAAGCGCACTTTTTTTGGAAAAAATTCACTTTTTTGAATAAAAAAATAAGACCACAGTAAAGTTAGTCCAATTTTTTTATATATTGTGAAAGATAATGTTACGCCGAGTAAATTGATACCTAACATGTCACGCTTCAAAATTGCGCCTGCTCGTGGAATGGCATCAAACTTTTACCCTCAAATCTCCATAGGCGACGTTTAAAAAAATTCTACAGCTTGCATATTTTGCGTTACAGAGGAGGTCTACGGCTATAATTATTGCTCTCGCTCTACCGATCGCGGCGATACCTCACGTGTGGTTTGACCACCGTTTTCATATGCGGGCGCTACTCAAGTATGCGTTCGCTTCTGCGCACGAGCTCGTCGGGACGGGGCGCTTTAAAAAATTTTTTTTTATTTTTCTTGATTTTATTTATTTTTACACAGTTTTTTAAAAAAAAATTGAATTGGCTCACTTTTATTCCTATTACAAGGAATGTAAACATTCCTTGTAATAGAAAAAAGCATGACAGGTCCTCTTTAAATATGAGATCTGGGGTCAAAAAGTCCTCAGATCTCATATTTGGACTTCAATGGAAAAAAAAAAAAAAAAAAGTCATTTAAAAAAATGACATTTGAAAATTCCTCTTTAAGAGGTATGGGCGGAAGTGACGTTTTTGACGTCACTTCCGCCCTCCTATGGTATAGAGTTGAGTGGCGGCCATCTTACCATCACTCATCTCTATGCTGAGCAGGAGAAAGGACCTGATCGCCTCCGCCGCTGCCGACGGTTCCGGTAAGCGGCGGGAGGGGCGGGAGGGGGGGGGGGCACCTCTCCCGCCGCCGATAACGGTGATCTCGCGGCGAATCCGCCGCGATGACCACCATTATCGGAATGCCGACCGGCGCCTGAAGAGATGGATATCTCGGTTGTGGCAGCAGCTGCTGCCGTTACCGAGATATCCCTCTTCAAAATCAAGACGTACAGCGTCGTGCGCCGGTCGGAAAGTGGTTAATACGGTATAGGGTAATCACCTCAAAAGATGTTAGACTCCCAATCCCTTATTAAAACAGTTTAAATCTAACTCTGTTTAACCCCCTAGGGGTCAAACATTTCAACAGAAAGATCCAACGAGCTTCCCGTTGGGACAAATCCCTAACCCTATTAGAACCTCTCCATGAGGGGTGAATCACATCTATCCCACATAATTGTAACAGCGATGGATCCTGGTCGTGTTTATCTTTGAAGTGCAATGAGCCACTATGGAATTGGAAGCCTTTTCTTATATTGGCTAAATGTTCGGCTATTCGAACTCTTCGTAGTCTTTGTCCTGCCCACGTAAAGTAAACCACATGGGCACCACATAAGATACACGACATGAGAAGAATTACAGGTAATAAATTCTTCAATTTGGAAAGATTCACCATCTCTATTCGAGACTTCTGTCTTTCCCCTATTGCTCACGCAGACAGTCCTGCAGCAGATACATTTCCTACAGGCATAAAACCCTTTTAAATTTATCCTCAAGTTCTGTTGGTTGGGAGGATCTAATCGTTTTTTTTACAATACGATCTCCAAAGTTCGGGGCTCGCCTATAAATTAATTTCGGTCGATTATTTAACACGCCCCCTAAGTGTCTGTCCCTACATAGTATGTGCCAGTGTCTTTCATAAATACATGAGGGACGGAAGAATGAACAACATCAACTAAACTTCATTTATGACTTCCACTGCCAATATAAAGAAGTTCAAAATATTTACGAAGTGTGCGCGAGTGAGACGTCATGCAATATGCGTGCGCGAGAGCGCCGCTATGTAGTATGATGCGCATCATTGCGATGGAGTGTGACGGACTGAGTCTATGCGGACACACCTGTGTATCGGCGCGCGCCCACCTGAGAGGTCAATGGCGCGCGTGACTGACGCAGATTAAATGCGCAGTAGATAGCTAGCGCCATGGCTGAGCGCCGTTTGTACTGACTGATGCGCATGCGTGCGCACGTGTGTGTATATACTTGCGTCAGTCTGCAATGTATGTAAACCGATCGCAGTTGCCAGTGCGCATGTGTGTGCGTATATTAGCATATGCGTGCGCCATCCCGCACTATATGCGCAATTGATGTGATCATGTGACTGTTACTAAGTCACTATAAATAACTGATTGATGGGTTGTGTAGCCAACCCCATGAGGAAGTCTATACGACGAAACATGTCGGGGGCGTGGCTACAGGACAAACACTTGTACTGCCGTGAGACGCTGCTCTACTTGGAAGCTACACTGCTGCCTGGCGGAGAGACCTAGGAGTGGGTGAGAGATTACGGTTGCGCGCACACTTCTGGTCCGCCGTGGCCGCAGTACACTACTGGACCATTACAGTTCGTTTGCTGTGTTTTTATTGAAGGCGTGATTTTATTTTGAGAAATGTGAGTTTTACCTTTCTCACTTTATTTTGTACAAGTTTGGACTATTTTTTTATCATTTTTCACTGGGTGATTTATATACATCTTGATTTTCATAGTTTTATTGATTTATATGAAACTACTTATATATCACTTGTTTGTACTTTGAAATTTGTATGAGATTTTTTTTACACAAGCGCTACTAGTTTTTCCTATTTATATTCTTAGGTTGAATTGCAGACTTTACATTTTTATATTTATTTAAGTAGCAGCTATTTTCACGAATTTATTTATTTATTTTTTTCACCGATATATTTAATATTTAAATTTTCACTACTATTTGGCGTGGTGGGGATAGAAAATATAGAGGGCAGGTCTTGCATTTATTTTTTACCAACAGTATAAAGATAGACTAATTACTTTGGAGGATAAGTCTCTGCCTGTTCAATGATGAAAAAATGACCAGCACTCAAATGATTCTTCAAAATCCCAATGTTTAGATCTCTGCAGTGCCCCCTTCCTCAGGACAACTCGGTGCCTTTTTTTTTTTCTAGATGGATATGATGCCCTCGGATGCAGCCACTATAAGCACCCTCTTGACTTCTTCTTTTTTTTTTTTTTTACATGGTAAAGCACTGTCTGGACTGCAGTTCTAAACAAGGTTTTATTTTCCCTGCCTGACTGCAGCTGTGGAAGGACAGATGTCCAATCACTAGCTATGGGATAGTGGCAGAATGAGTGACAGTTCATACTTGACATACACCTTGAAGGCTTGGTAATGGAAAAAAAAATAATGAAACTTCCTTTTAGATTCTCCCCTGCTAAAAATCAGTTGGGCAGTGGTCATGTACTGTGCATAGATTTATTGATCCTGCTAGAAGTAGTTCTGGTAATCTGCATATAATGTTTGAGTACACACAAGTTTCAACTGGTAGTGATCACATGCAAGGGGTTCTGTAGATGCTTCTTGGTTTGGCAGCCCTTGGCCCAAATACTTGATCTGGTGGGGAAAACCTTGGCCAGAATAAAGTTTTGATGGGGTGGGGGGAAACCTGTGACATCACCCCCAAGATAATCATGGTTGGTAGTGCTCAGATGTTTCATATACTTCCCATTTAAAATGTGAGTTTGAGAATGCCAGCAGCACCTAATTAGGTTGTGTCATGCAATAGACATGTGCACAACAAAAAAATTTGGTTTCGTTTCCGTTGATTCGTAAGTTGTCTGTGTTCATATTCGTAAGTTATTTTTCATTGAATCGTTTTTTTCGTTAGTTTAATTTTCGTTTATTTGAAATTCGGACGCATTTGTATTTATTCGTAATCTGAGCCAAATTTTATGTAATGTGTATGCTATTACATTTTAATCTACGAAACGAAAAAAAAAAAAGTTACGAATGTACGAATTTTTTCATTCAATCTATTCGAAGCACGTTAAGCAGCACCATTGTAAGGGACACGGAAAATTACCAATTCAACAAAAATAAAAGTTACGAATTTTTTCGTTCATTTACGTTGTTCCTTTTTTCGGATTTTCTACATTCGTTGTTTCTAATTTGTTTTCGGATTCGTTATTCGGATTCGTTCGATTTGAACACGATTTTGCACATGTCTATCATGCAACGAACCTAAATGCATGAGCACATTTAAAAATAGAACTCTCCTTTCATTGGGGGGGACTAGCAAATTATGATTGCTGCACAAGCCATATTGAATGTTATGAAAAACCTTTCAATCGGTGCTGTAATTTTCTGTAAAATGTATTACAATATGGCAACCTGAAAGTATTCTGTATGGAGCTTTCCCAGAAATGCCATGTTTCTCAATTGGCTCACTGATATTTTTCCAGAACTCTGCAGTAAGATGCAAATCAGATTTGAATACCCCCTGCAAAAATAAAAAATTCATTTTTGGGCAGATGCTTTTAAAGGCTTAATGGTATTTATAAGGCTACTTGCATCAAGTTTCCGCATTAGAACAGGACAAGTGCATCAGCTTGTAGGTAGGTGCAGTGCAAATAGGGGAGGAAGTTGAGAGGAATATGGTTCCTCTGATTTCCTTGGTCACAGGGGCAAGCTATCTGATTGGGTTATAGTGTCCCATGTTACTTTGGCCTTCTTGCACAGGCAAAGTTCAATTAAAACTCTGGCGCCATGGTTTGGTGCACTTTATGCAAGTGGCTAGTGTAGGGACAGGTTCCTTGTCTGTCAAGGACTGTGCTTAAAACACACAATTGACTGGAACTGTAGCTGCTGACTTTAAACACTCACCTGTCCCACAACCCTGCGGTACACTCAATTTTCACCGTCCGCATCTCTACTATAGGCACCTGGCTGTGACAGCTTGCGGATGCACAGCTGGGTGCGTGTGTGTGAGCAGCACTGCGCTCTGTGGCTGTTTCCAAGTCTTCTAGGACCTGTCATGTGTCCCAAAAGACTTCGAGAGGGGGGGGGGGGGGAGGAGAATTTCCGATTCCCTAAGGGGAACAGAGGTGGCAGCGGGTACCTGTCAAAATTGGGGCTTGGACTGTGTGCTCACTGCCTGCTGCACCTAGCCCACAAGCTGATTTAAATGAAAAAGTCACTTCCATTTGGAACTGGTATCCAAAGGCTCACTGTGGGCAAGGGGGAGAATCAGCCATACCCTTTGGTGTAAAAACAGGTAGGAATCTTATATTTTTTGTCTGTTACCCAGAACGGAGGTGTGTTTTTCTCTCCCTCAATGCACTGCTTAACCAGTATAGACTTCCTAACCTGGTTATCATTCTCCCTGAGAAATGTGGGATGCTGTGAAGACTTCTGTCTTGATGCTGGTTGGATTCAGTTTGCACAACATCTGACATATGGAGGATGCCATTGAGCGCATTCTATAAAAAAAAAAAAAAAAAAAAAAAAGCTTACCTGGTTCTCATGTTCCTGCTTCAAATCTCCCTCCCCCCCCCATATTACTGTCTTTCCCCATGTGTATAATAGATGTAGGCCAGAGGGTCGGCACAACAGCCAGGCCTGTTGCATTTGCAGAAGGCAGTAACAAATGGCAGCCTTAATTGTCTTTTTCCAAAATGGAATTCTGGGATATTCCTAAGTAAATTTAATGATAACAAAAAAATTGGGGAGTAGGGAAAGGACAGTATAGGTGTCACTGGGGAACCTTCAAAAATCTCCTTAAACCCTGCTAATCCAGTATGGACTGTGTCACTCTGGTCGAAACAATGTCAACACATAAAAGAAAAAACCTGGTATGCTCTTGTCAAGACTGACAAGAACCAGAAGACCAAATGAGTGTCACAACATACAGGGATGAAGGCCTAAATACAAAGAATTAATTTATTGTAAAATACAAAAAAGAAAAATGATACAATCACCAATGATCCTCAGTGGAATCAATGAAAATCTAATTGACATATGCAGCTATACAAATACCATGGGAAATATTATGTCAACAAATAAATCCACGGTGCAGCAACAAATAGGACAAATACAAACACCAAACAAAAAAGTGTACAAACAACATAAAACAATGCGTCCGGATGCCGAAAATCTGTGTGTGGATGACCCGTACTCAACAATCATGAGTGTGTGCAGAGACCAATAACTGACTATGGGCCCGGGAAGTCCACACAGAGATCCCGGGAGGCTCGAGCCCGTAATGGGGACGGGGAGAGGGATGGAGGGAGGGGAGGGAAATCGACAATGAATGGAGGTAAGGAGTTTGCACACTGCAGGAACCAGCAAATGGGGATGCAAGCTAGAGTGTGGAGGATGAGGGTGATGATGTTTCCTTGCAGTATTAATAACTGGGACAGGTAGAGGTCCTTAATGCAGTAAATCAGTCCATCTCTTGTCACTCATCATGGATGCTGATATTCAAACAGGTAACCATAGATAACTTCTAACACTGGTATAGATATGGGACAATGTTAATGATGTCCAAAAGTGAAGTCCGTGGCATTCCTGCTCATGACATGCACATTACTGGATCGAACATGCACTGGCACCCGTACACAGACAATTTATCTAATCAAGGCTCAAGGCACACTCCGATGTGTCTTAATCACCAAAGGAGTGACTGTGAAGTAGTCCTATAGTTAGGTGTCCACTGCGGGTTCACTACATATATAGAGTCCTGATAGGTAATATCACATGAATATTAAGGCTGCAGTCAGCTCTTAAGAAAAGCATAATAGCTTTTTCATAAGCAGTGCGTCCCTAAGGGTCGGTATGCTAGCGGTACCTGACAGTGCCTTGATGTCTGTATAGACGCTGGTGTGTCTGTAACAATGCTGGTGCCAGTTATCTTCATGTCCTCCGTTCTCCATTGAGTTCCATTGGATTCCTCGGCGTCTCCTCCGTCTCAGACCCGGCCAGGGCTGACTTCCAGGATGTGTGACGGCGTCTCAGTGCGTGATGACGTCAACGCGTTTCGCTATTGGAGTAGCGTAGCTTCGTCATTGAGCGCATTCTATAAAAAAAAAAAAAAAAAAAAAAAAAAGCTTACCTGGTTCTCATGTTCCTGCTTCAAATCTCCCTCCCCCCCATATCACTGTCTTTCCCCATGTGTATAATAGATGTAGGCCAGAGGGTCGGCACAACAGCCAGGCCTGTTGCATTTGCAGAAGGCGGTAACAAATGGCAGCCTTAATTGTCTTTTTCCAAAATGGAATTCTGGGCTATTCCTAAGTAAATTTAAACCTACTCCAAACCTATTCTAACTACCCTGAAGATGAATGAGTGCCCTGGTTTGGTCACATAATTTACCCAGCGGCCAACTTCAGGGGAGAGGAGAGATTTCTGAAATGTCTGCCTGTGTGGTGATGTCATCCATAGGCTTACTATGGAGCATGTATTGTCAGCTGATAATCATGTGCCCGGACTGGGGCATCCTCAGAATAAGTGAGTAGACACATCCTTTCTCGGCTAATATGTCCCCAAATAAGTCCTGTACAAGTTCCAGGTTAGCACTGTGAGCTCCAACAGACAAATGACCACCTGTCCCCATGTGACGTTTTCAGGCCTGGTTCACACTTGTGTGACATATGCTCTGAATTTGAGACATGTAAAAGAAAATAATCAATGTTTCCCCTTAAAGCGGAAGTAAACCCATTGATTTAACAGTCTAAAAAAAAAAGGCATGCCTGAATGCTAACTGCACATTGGCTGTGCTCTCAACCAAACAGTCAAACCATCCAATGGCTGGTGTCATAACGGATCACATGTGCAGCACTGTGGCAGTTGAAGATTAAACAAAGGCAAAGATGGCAGCTTCCTTGGCTGAAAACGATAGAGGGGTTTACTTCCACTTTAAAGTGGTTGTAAACCCTTACAAACCACTTTGACCTACAGGTAAGCCTTAATCTAGGCCCAATAAATATCTCCTAAACCTACATGGTTTAGGAGATGTTTAGAAAAGAAAATGCACCGCTATCTACGGCGCATGTGCCGTAGACAGCAGCGTGCAGGCGCACTAAGCATGCCGAGATCACAGTGATATGCCGATCTCATGCACGGTAGTGACATCATTGCTGCTCCAGCGAATGACATCGCTGGAGCGGCGAGACCCGGAAGTTACTCCACGATTGATGGCGGAGGTCGTGGACGAGGATCGCTTCGAGGGCTTCGTTCTCAGGTAAGTTATGCATAATGAGCTAGTATGCTATGCATACTAGCTCATTATGCCTTTGCCTTGCAGGTTCCTTTTTTTTTTTTTTTTTAAAAGAGGCTTTACTTCCTCTTTTTAAGAGCTGTCTTAACTGGTCTGACTTTGAAAAAGGTTCCTTCACTACTTTGGTTGGACTTCTGTCCATTTTTCAGCCCATAGACTTGAATGGAATTTGCATCCAAGTCCAATCCTCATTTGGATCTGACATTACAGGAAGATTACACAGGCATTCCCTGAAGTTACTTCAAAGTCTCGTGACTTTCATGTTGCAGCAGTGTGAACCGAGCCTCAGGCGCTGCAAAGTGGGGGGTGTAAGGTAATGTGTAAGATTTACCAGTGCAATGTTGCCTGAAATTCAGCTATGCTAATACTGCCTTTCAGGTAGTTGTGTCAAGGTAGGGGTACTGAGAGGGGAAGTGAGGTCTGGTTCCAGATGAGTGACAGTTGTGGGCAAAGATATATGGGCTACCAGTTTGTCATGCCCATTAGACCTTTTTAATAATGCCACACACTTGCTTTAATGCACCTATAGAAACTAGAGGGTGGTTTGACCTGCAGGCAGTTGAACATTCTCAAACAGTGGTCTCCTCATGCCACAGTCCATACTTTACACTTATATTAATAGCAGAGGTGCTGTGCACAACTCTCTGGCACCAAATTATCAAGGTTACATAATTGTGACTTCTGTGTTCAGGTGATTGTAACCCTTTAAAATGCCCTGCCCAGTGTTATCTGCAGACAACCGCTTGACCATACTACATCTATAAATATGGTTTGTTGTGACATTTACAAGATATCACTTGAGAACTCTGATGCATACCTCAGACCACAGCTGGCTCCATTTCCTGTTGCTTGGACTATAAACATGCATTCGCCCAGAGATATGCAAAATGCCACAACTGTCTCCGCACCAATCAATTAAAAAAAAAAAAAGTTTACAGTGTTTTCTTAACACCTATGCCCTTGAAGTTGGCTTCTTTTATGGCCTTGCAGTTTATCAGGGATCTAGGATGTTATTTTTAGACCCTTTCTGTAAAACTTGAAAGGCAGTAATAAATGGACACCAACTAATATCCTATTAGGTACAATCTGAAGTCACTAGCTGGATATCTGGTCACTATGATTAGAAGGGGGGCGGGGGGGGGGGGGTAACCTTTTATCTGTTGTGACTATAAAATGTGCTTGATTAAAATTAAGACTAGAGTAATGGCTTCAGATGGCACTTACTGTAAAGAAACCCATAGTACACTAAAATATTCATAAAGTAAAAATGGAAAAGATTTTTACATTGCAACTGTTCTCCGGTGAAAAGGTAGAGCTAGGCAGTGTCCTGGTGTGTAGGTGCTCATCCAGCCCATTTTGTCCAATGTGTGTTTTGTAGGTTTGATCAGTGCTGATGAAATTCTGAGCACCCCTCATCTATTTGGAAATTTGAAGAATGTGATTTATTTGTTTGACCAATTTTTTTTTTTTTTTTAATTGTTTTTTTCATGATCTGAAAGTCATTCTGTTATATTTAACTTAAAGGGATATACTTCATTTTTGCATAATTGTAGGATTTTCTGACAGATCATTTTCTCACCAGATAAAGCCACATTAAATTGTATCTAAACCCAGAACTGTTTTTAAAGCTCAACTCCAGGAATGAGAAAAAAGATCAACCCTTAGGCCCCTTTCACACTGGGGCGGGAGCCGCGGTGACGGTAAAGCAGCGCTTTATTCAGCGCTGCTTTACCGTCGTTTTGCCTGTGGGTTTTGGCCGATTGCGGTGCGGTTTTACCCCCCCCGCGCGAGCGGCCGAAAAAGGGTTAATAACCCCCGCAGAGCGCCGCCGTAGCGGCGGTTTTACCGCGGTGTCCCATTCAAATCGATGGGAAGGAGCGGCTCCTATACCGCTTTAAAGATGCTGCTAGCAGGACTTTTTTTTGCCGTCTAACCAAAGTTTTTTCCACAGGTGCGCAGTTCATTCTGCACTCCTGTGGCCTGTTTTCAGCCAAAAGTGGGCTAAAGTCTGCTGTTGGCTGATGTCACTCAGCAGTCCAGTCTGAAAAGATCCTGACCATAGAATTGGGATCTGCCAAGAAGCCTGGACCTGCAGCTGGCTCAGCCACCCAGTGAGCTGCTAAGAGCCTGAGCCAGCCCCTCCCACCCCCTCTACAACCCAGCACTCCAGTGAGCGCTGGAGGGGCAGAGAAGAGACCCGGTGACTGCTTTCTGCTCAGACCGGAGGGTAAGAATTGAGTTAGCAGTGGTATTTGATCGCTCAGTTCTCGGGGTAGAGCCAGTGGGGGACAGCTGCAGCTGACTCTAGGTGAATATTTTTACTTTTTTGCCATTCCCACATTTTTGTTTTAAGTCATTGCTGCCATAGGAGGTTTGAACAGCTGTTAACTGGGTGTGTTTAATAAAGACGCAAAAAATTTAGAATTATTTGTGTGTTATCAGCTAAAGGTAAATCCACTTTGCACTGCAAGTGCACTTGAAAGTGCTGTCGCTCTAAATCTAATGCCGTGTACACACGAGCGGATTTTCCGTCAGAAAAATCTTGGATGCTTTTTCCGACGGAATTCCGCTCAAGCTTGGCTTGCATACACACGGTCACACAAGTTCGCTGAACTTTCGACCGACAAGAACGCGGTAACGTACAACACTACAACGAGCCAAGAAAATTAAGTTCAATGCTTCCGAGCATGCCTCAAATTGTTTCTGAGCATGCGTAGGAATTTTGCACGTCGGAATTGGTACAGACGACCGGAAAACTTTTTCCGACCGAAAAATTGAGAACCTGCTCTCAATCTTTTGCTGGCGGAATTCGGCCAGCAAAAGTCCGATGGAGCATACACATGGTCGCATTTTTTCCGACCAAAAGCTCTCATCGGTCTTTTGCTGGCTGAATTTCCGATCGTGTGTACATGGTATAAGGGGTATGAATATTAATTGTCCGACCGTGTGTATGCAACACCAGTGTCGGACAAAATCCGTCAGAAAAAATCTGACGGATTTTGTGGTCGGATTTTCCGACCGTGTGTACGGAGGCTAAGAGTTGTCAAAATGTGCAATAGACTCCCTCCAGAGGTGGTTCTGGCCAGCTCAGTAGATTGCTTTAAAAAAAAGGGCCTGGATTCTTTCCTAAATGTACATAATATAACTGGGTACTGACATTTATAGGTAAAGTTGATCCAGGGAAAATCTGATTGCCTCTCGGGGGATCAGGAAGGAATTTTTTTTCCCTGCTATAGCATATTGGATCATGCTTTGCTGGGGTTTTTTGGCCAACTGTGGGTATAGTAATTGTGTGTATGGGATTGTATTTTTATTTATTTTTCTTGGTTGAACTGGGTGGACTTTTTTCAACCAGATTTACTATGTAAACCAATGAGCATATACTTACAATAGCTAACGGCGTACATAATCCCAGGTGACAAAGTGGATCCATTGGAGATGGAACTCGCATGACCCTGAAATAAAATCAAGTCCGATAACAATTTATGGCAATTACTGCAGAAAATCAGTTAATTCCAAGGGGTTCCCATACTTTTTCTTGCCACTGTACATTTCATACTGTGCTCCCAGGGAGTGCATCTGTTAAGCCGGCCATACATGGATCAAAACTCAGCCGGTTCAGAAGGGACCAGTTGAATTTCGATCCATATATGGGCAGGTTAATTGTACCCAAATGGATCCATTGGACACATATGCTTTCTCACCCTTTCTTCTTTTACTGTTAAAGAAAAAAAAAAATCAGGGAAGTCACTGAGTCTACGAACATAAAATAAAACAGTCACTGAGTCCCCTAATTCCCCATGATTCATTATTATAACTCTATCATACACTGCTGACTCAAATGTCAACGCAATGTCGCAAAGCTATGCGGAGAGTCAATCCTAAATTTTCATCTAAAGTCTGCAGGCATGGGGGCTACAAGATGTCCTTGTAACCAAACATCTCAGAGCTGTGAGCACAGCAATGTCTATAAAATGGGATCTTAAAGCTGGTCACATTGAGTGCTTCAGGGCTGATTGTGAATCACATTGTCACATCTATGATGAAAAATCTCTAATTCTGCACTGACAATTTGAAGCCACAGTAATGAGCTGTTATTTCTTTATGTAAGACCATTTTACATGATCTATCTATGATATATGAGAAACAAACAACCACCGCTCCAAGACTCTCCTTCCCAAGCGAATGCTCCTGCTCCTGTGTGGGAGCCCCAGTTGCTGGCTAATAGCACAATGATTGGAAATCAAAAAAGGAAGAACTCCGGACAGCCGCACACCGAGAAAATAAAATCCAAAAAGTTTATTTAAAAGCAAAAAACACTGCAATCCATACACGGCAAAAAAGGGGGGTACAGAGCTGACGCGTTTCGCACCACAACTAGTGCTTACTCATAGCTGATCATCAGCTATGAGTAAGCACTAGTTGTGGTGCGAAACACGTCAGCTCTGTACCCCCCTTTTTTGCCGTGTATGGATTGCAGTGTTTTATGCTTTTAAATAAACTTTTTGGATTTTATTTTCTCGGTGTGCGGCTGTCCGGAGTTCTTCCTTTTTTGATTTCCTATCTATGATATATATTAAGCTCGCCACACATCAGTAGATTTTCGAACAAATATTCATATAAACATTCCTACTAGCATTGATATATAAATGTATATGTGTAAATTCTCACTACATTAGATGACTTGATGAATATTGTTCGAAAGTGCTCCAAAATTCCATTTGCATTTAACATTCAATTTAGGAATAACTGGACTTCCCCAAAGGAAAAACACATTCACTGTTTGAAATTTGTTCACTTGAGAAAATGTTTCCATCCTGCTCCTTTGAATCTCCTCTTCACCGTGGTCAAAACAAACGTCAATTTCACCCCTCTAATGCCGCGTACACACAGTCGGAATTTCCGATGGAAACAGTCCGATGGGAGCTTTTCATCGGATTTTCCAACCGTGTGTATACCCATCGGTCTTTTTCTGTCGGCATTTCCGACGGACTTTGGATTGAGAGCCTGTTCTTAATTTTCCCGACTGAAAACCTTTCTATCGGATTTTTCGATCGTGTGTATGCAATTCCGACACGCAAAATTCCGACGCATGCTCGGAAACAACTGGACGCATGCTTGGAAGCATTAAACTTCCCTTTTATAGTGCCGTTGAACGCGTTGAATGTCGCAGTGTTATTGACCATCGGAATTTGGTGTGACCGTGTGTAGGCAAGACAGTTTGAGCAAAATTCCGTTTGAATTACGATGGGAAAACCATCAGAGCTTTTTCCGACGAGAATTACAATTAGCAAACTGAAACAAATGTTCTTAAAACAAAATATTTTCAAATGAAATTCTACTAGTGCATAGCCAGCTTTAGGGTGCTTTCACACCGAGGCGTCGGTGGTAAAACATCTAGCTTTTAACCCCTGCTAGTGGCCTAAAAAGGGTTAAAACTGTTCGCAAAGCGCCGCTGTTGATTTCAATGGGCAGGAGCGCTTTGGGAGTGCTGTATACAGCGCTCCTACAGCGCTGCAAAGATGCTGCTTGCAGCACTTTTTTATCGTCCTGCCAGCGCACTGCTCCAGTGTGAAAAGCACTCGGGCTTTAACACTGGAGTGGGAGTAGAGGCTCTTTACAGGCGCTATGCAGGCACTATTTTTAGCGCTGTAGCGCCTGTAAAGCGTCTCAGCGTGAAAGCAGTCTTAAGGTTCAGCTTTGCTAAAACAAAATCACATCAACCCACCATGTAAAAATGGAGTTTTGGGCTGTCCATCTATCTAATAATCCATACTGAATTGGACATCTTGCAGTATAGGTATGGGCAGTATGGGTATATCCCATTCAAGTCTATAGGATTTTAGTGCACGGGCATGGACCGGCGGTGAGTACACACCTACAGGGTGTAGCACAGCTCAATGTATTTATAGGAAGGGAGTTGGTGGGATTTTAGGCCAGTGCAATGTAATGTTAGGAAAGGATCGGACTTTTGCTGGCCGAATTCCAGGCAGCAAAAGATTGAGAGCATGTTCTCAATTTTTTGGTCAAAAAAATTTTTGGTTGGTGCAAAATTCCTACGCATGTTCGTAAACAATTCGACGCATTCTCGGAAGCATTGAACTTAATTTTCTCGGCTCGTCCTAGTGTTGTACGTCACCGCGTTCTTGACGGTTGAAAGTTCAGCAAACTTTTGTGTGACCAGGTGTATGCAAGCCAAGCTTGAGCGGAATTTCATTGGAAAAACCTTTCAAGATTTTTCTGATGGAAAAGCCATTTCATGTTACATTCAAATGACCAAATCCAGGATGTGGGGATAGGTTTCTCTACTATCCTGTACCTGATATGGGCACCAGGTGCTGGAATGAACATTCTAGCACTCAGCGCTGGGACCTCGGGTGGCATGCCAGCAGAAAGTCTCTCTAAACATTTTTTATTCTGCCTTGTATGTTTCACTTTTGTAACAATAATATTACTTTGCTTTTTTGTATCCACATTTAGATAAAAATGTTCCTTTATATACATCCAGAATACAATGCTGATATAAAAGCATACAGCTGTCATCCTTAGGGTTGCCACCTTTTCTTAAAGCCAAACCCGAACACTTTAGCAGTGCACAGAAATAATTTTTTTTATACAGTATAAGATTGTAAAAGATCAGGGACATCTTTGGGTGTCCCAGAGAGAATAGTAACGCAGTGCACATAGTGCTGTGAACAGTGGGATGAGGCCAAATTGCTTTAACAGTCGGAGGGGCTTGAAGGAGTACTGGACGTGTCAGTAGAGCAGAGGTTGGTGTCTGCAGGGCAGTGGTTGGTGTCAGTAGTTTATTTATTTGTATTATTTTATTGTTTTATTTTTTACTAATTATTTTATTTTATTGTTTACAATGCAATTTTTATTTTTTATTTTTAATGCTAGAATGCTAGAAGTGAGGTGGACTTAAAGGAACCAGATAACTCTCCACCAAACCAGTGCAAAGTCCAGTAGAGCTTCCTTAAGGGGCGTTTCGGCCAACAAATTATTTTTTTTTAAAGTCGGAAGCTACAAACACTGTAGCTGCTGACTTTTAATAAGGACACTTACCTGTCCAGCGATCCCGCAATGTCGGCCGCCCTGAGGCCGATCTGTCCTGCCGGTGCCTCCATCCTAACGAAGGGAAACAAGCAGTGGAGCCTTGCGGCTTCACTGCCCGTTTCCTACTGCTACACTGAATGGGCCCATTGTGTTCTGGGGCACACACATGTCCCAGAAGGCAATGGGGCCGCTCACCGAAGAGGAGGAAGCGCCGCAAAATAGGAAGAGGCAGATTAGGAAGACTGCCTAGCAACAGCCTTTCAGGTAAGTGAAAACATTATTTTATTTTTTTTATTAATGCAATTATTATTTTTTTTGGGGGGGGGGGGGGGGGGGGGGGGCTCCACTTTAAGGTCTGAGTCTAGTCTGGGCAAAAATTCAAGTGTTTGTAAAACATTTTTTTTTGGTCCACTGCCACTCTGGAATTTATAGTCAGCCCTTAAACACACATGTGAATGTGGCCTAACCCAGAAGAAATCTGCATGTCTCACTTCAAATCCAAAAATTCTTTGCTTTAAGATAGTGAATGGAGCCATGCAAATAATTTCTTTGTGCCTCAGGGTCAATGGTGCATCAAGAACTGCTGGTCTACAGCATGCATACAACCCTAGATATGAGAATGTGGATTGTGCATGACTATCTGATTGTCCTGTAATGTCTGGGACCAGCCTTCCGCACATGCTTATCACACTGTATATATCTATGTAGATGAACAGGCTTGGTGCCCTGACATGTTCTTTATCTATACTATACTCCAGGTCTGGAAGTACACAAGTGGTCGTAAACAGCACTACTTTTCATGAATGTATATCACTGAAATTCTTCAGGGGAAGGTAGAGGCAGAAGATCAAAGGAAGGCCACCAAAGAGCCGGAACACAGCAAATGTGTCACTCTTGTCTCATTTTCATCAATTAGCTATCACCTGCCAATGTGCCACCAACAGAGACTTGCCAAAAGCAAGATATATGTACACCTCGGTGACATGAGAAATGACATGCACCAAATACATCTCATTAACCCCATCCTGGACTGGGCACTTCAGGAAAGTGATCACACCACTTCATAAAATTACAGAAGTCTTTTGTGCTACCTTTCCCATTAAAACGTGTAAAAGTACAGTTGGATTCACGGCTCATTTTTTTTTTTTTTTTTGAATACCAGGCACTTTCAACCCCTTCCTGCCCAGGCCAATTTTCAGCTTTCAGCGCTGTCACACTTTGAATGACAAATGCAACGCTGTACCCAAATTACATTTTTCCCACAAAAAGAGCTTTCTATTGGTAGTGTTTAATCACTGAAAATCACAATTGTCCGATGGAGCGTACAAACAGTCGGATTTTCCACCAACAGCCTGTCATCACACATATCCCGTCAGAAAATCCAATCGTGTGCACGAGGCTTAAGAAAACAGGAGCCAGCAGCATTAAAGGGGAGGGAATTTTTTTTTTTTTTTAAAGTCAGCAACTACAAACACTAGCTGCTGACTTTTAAAAAGGCAAACTTACCTGTCCTGGGTGCTCGCGATGTCGCCACCCCCCGGTTCCCAGTGCCGCCATTCCAACTAAGGGAAACAGGCAGTGGCCCGTTTCCTACTGCACATGCGTGAGTCGCGCAGCGCTTTGTGAATGGGGCGCGCTGTGTTGTGGGACACACACAGTTCCCATAACACACCGCGCCCCATTCACTAGAAGACGACACGAGGAGCAGAAGACTGAAGAACACCGCGGAATAGGAAGAGGCAGATTAGGACGATCTGCCTAGCAACAGCCATTTCCGTTAATTTTTTTTTTTCCTTCCAAATTTTTTGTAACATTTTTATGCAGTTTTTTTTTTTTTTTTAGGGTGGTCCTCCACTTTAAAGTTGTAAATGACAAGTGCTGGGGTAAGAATTTTACTAAATAGTTTATTGTGTAATGTTTATTTTATTGTGCATAATGTGTTAAGTTAAAAACCACCAAGGACTTATAGCACAACTAAACTATCATTAGTAGATAGGAAGGTATAATATATTTACTTGTTTTAAAGGTTTTTTATTTTTTTACATTCCTTCAGTTGCTTCCTGGTTTTGTGTCCTTAGAGCTCATGCGCATGCAGCTAAAAAAATACTGCTTTTACAGGCATTTTGAGCTTTATTTTTTCGGTGACTCTAAATGCCCCTTCATGTTAGCCTATGTGTCTATGCATACTATATAGGCCAGGGGTCTCCAAAATTTCTAAAGAAAGGGCCAGTTTACTGTTCTTCAGACTTTAGCGGGCCGGACTTTGCCCATAGGGAGTGAACAATGCCTGATCTTTGGTATTAAGGGGAGAAATAGTTGGTGTCAGTGGGAGGAACAGTGCCCCGTTGTTGGCGTCTGTTGGAGGAACAGCGCCCAATTGTTGGCGTCAGTGGAAGGAACAGCGCCCAATTGTTGGCGTCAGTGGGAGGAACAGTCCCCCAATTTTTGGCATCAGTGGGAGGAACAGTCCCCCATTTGTTGGTGTCAGTGGGAGGAACAGTGCCCCATTGTTGTCAGTGGGAGGAACAGTGCCCCATTGTTGGCATCAGTGGGAGGAACAGTGTCCCATTGTTGGTGTCAGTGGGAGGAACAGTGCCCCATTGTTGGTGTCAGTGGCAGGAATAATAGCCTGAAGGGCCTGATAAAGGCAAGCAAAGGACCGCAGTTTGGAGACCACTGCTTTAGGCATTCACAGGAATTTCGAGGCAGAAAACCCCCCACCAAAGTTGCATGCAGAAGAGGAGCTTTTGAGCATAAAAAACACTCAAACACATGAATGCGCATAAACGCACGGTAATTTTAGGCACGTTTATGCGCTTTTGTGCGGTAAGACATTCTTATGGCCAGAATAAATGAATACTCTAGCCAATAGAATGCATTAACACCGGACGCGTTAACATCCATGCTAAAACGCGACTTTTTAATGCGTTATTCTGTTGCTAAACTCCTGTAGAATAAAAGGAGTCGTAGAGATTACAGTGTGCATGTGGCCTTAAAGATGAGTTTTATGTCTGCCTGGAGTTCAGCTTTAACTATTACCTGTTAAAGTGAAGCCTTGGGTTATGTGACCGACATAAATGTTTTATTTTTCTGTATTCTATTGGAACCTGCAATAACTGTTTCCATAAAATCATGATTCCTGTGGTTTTGTGATGTGGTGATCATACATTTTTCATAGTGTAAAAAAAGTGAAGCTTTTATTGCTTTCTGAATCAAGGCTTTTCACTGTTAATAAGAAAGTGGTAAGGAAATGCCAGGGTCACCCACATAGGCACTGGGAGCTGTTCTGACATTTTTTGCCCTGAGACTTAAAGAATACCTGTCATAAATCTGTTAATTTAACCCCTTCAAGCCTAAACCTTTTTCTGGCACTTGTTAAAATCAGCATTTTTTGCTAGAAAATTACTTAGAACCCCCAAACATTATAAATATTTTTTTTAACAGAGACCCTAGAGAATAAAATGGCGATCATTGCAATATTTTATGTCCCATTTTATTCATGCAGCGGCCTTTCAATTGCAATTTTTTTTTGGAAGAAATACACTTTCATGAATTTAAAAAAAAAAACAGTAAAGTTAGCCCAATTTTTTTGTATAATGTGAGAGATGATGTTCGCCGAAAATTGCGCAGACGCATGGAATGCCAACAAACTACGGTACTTAAAAATCTCCATAGGTGACACTTTAAAAATTTGTACAGGTTACCTGTTTAGAGTTGCAGAGGAGGTCTTGCAGTAGAATTCCTGCTCTCGCTCTAACAATCGTGGCATTACCTCACATGTATGGTTTGAACACTGTTTACATTTGTGGGCGCGACTTACGGATGCACAAGCACAAGCACAAAGGGATGGGGCACATTAATTTATTTTTTTTATTAATTTTTTTTTCTTTCTTATTAATTCTATTTTATTTTTACAATGTCCCTTTAATTTTTTTTATTTTTTATCACTTTTTTGCTGTCACAAGGAATGTAAACATCCCTTGTGACAGTAATAAGCAGTAACAGGTACTCTTTATGGAGGGATCTGGGGTCTATAAGACCCAAAATCCCTCCTTTGCACTTAAAAGCATTCAAAACGCCAAGTTTGGCTGATTTGAATACTGTCATTTTTTTATCTGATGCCTTTAAGTCTTCAGTGAACCGGAAGTGATGTCATAGCATCGCCTCTGGGTTACTAGATCTGAGACCCGATTAAAGCCAATTCCGGCATTGTTCAGGTCTCCAGCCTGCCGGCGGACGTGGACGCGCTGGCTGGGACGGAAGAGGCACAGAAAAGCAGCGGAAGGGGGAACGTCCCCTCCCACTGCTTGTAATAACAGCCGAGCGGCTGATTAGCTGCATTGGTTGTTATTACAAGAAAGCTGACCATCTTCTCCAAAAAACAGTACCGGGGTGATGCCTGCAGCTGTAGGCATCACCCAAAGCCCCTTGAAGCCAAAGCTGCATATTTGCATTACGTTGGCGTCAAGGGGTTAGGATATGTTAGCCGCTTGCGGACTGCTCACTGTACATATACTGTGGCAGGGCGGCCGCTCTGTGCCAGATCATGTACCTAGTATGTGATCTGACACTTCCGGGTTTGGGGCGCACGCCACCGCCGGCCAGCTCCCTTTGTTTTTGGACACAGCAGGAGCCAATCAGTGGGACTCGATGATCACACTGGAGACAGGCAGAATAGCGGTCTAAGCAGAAAATCTTTATGTTCCCCCAGTCACAGCACACCCCCCCCCCCCAGTTAGCAAGCACTCTCTAAGATCACATTCAACCCTTTGATCGCCCCTGATGTTAACCCCTTCCCTGCCAGTGTCATTAGTACAGTGACAGTGCATATTTTTTAGCACTGATAACTGTATTAGTGTCACTGGTCCCCAAATTGTCAAAAGTGTCAGTTAGTGTCCGATTTGTCTGCCGCAATATTGCAGTCCCGCTATAAGTTGCTGATCGCCGCCATTACTAGTAAAAAAAAAATTTAAAATTTAAATACAGAAAAATATCCCATAGTTTGCACAAACCAATCAATATAAGCTTATTGGGATTTATTTTTACCAAACATATGTAGCAGAATACATATTGGCCTAAATTGATGAAGAAATTAGATTTTTTAATTGTGTACGTTTTATATCAGAAAGTAAAAAATTTTTTTTTTCAAAATTGTTGGTCTTTTTAAAAAAATAAAAAAATAAAAACTGCAGAGCTGATTAAATACCACCAAAAGAAAGCTCTATTTGTGGGGGAAAAAAGGACAAACATTGTATTTGTGTAAAACGTCACACGACCACACAGTTGTCAGTTAAAGTAACGCAGTGCCGTATCGCCAAAAATGGCCTGGTCATGAAGGGGGGTAAACCTTCCGGAGCTGAAGTGGTTATTGCTACCAATTCATAAATAGATCTTACTTTCCATGAAAAAACACATGTCAAAATGACTGGAAGATACAGAGATATAGGCAGTTGGCATTGCAGGAGAATCTCAACTTTTCCAGTAAGTGGGTTGAGTGTGGACCTGCCCATTCCTGCCTATTGAGCCTTCCTACTGGTCAGTGAGTTGCCCATCACATCAAGTGATTTAAAGTGACTCTTTCCATCCCCAAGGCATGTAAACATAGTGGTACCTTCCTAATCTGCTGCATTAGCTGCTTCAAATATGCATCTTTTTTCTCCAAAACATTGGTCTAAGCAAAATAAACAGCATTACTACTTCTAAGCAAATTTCAGCTTTTTGTTAAATGAGAAGTATGTATAAAGCTTTTTTTTGGCTATACTTTTCTTGTGGGTCACAGAAGTGCACTCCTGCGACCCAGAGTCAGCTGACAGTGGGCTATAGCCTGCTATCAGCTGATGTAGCAAAGCTGCTCCGGGCTCTGAAAGGATCCCCACAATATTGTCATGATCCACCTGGATGCCTGATCGGCAGCTGGCTAGGCATCTCAGCTTGGTGCTGAATGCCAGAGCCAGCTGCTCCCACTCCCTCTCCTGCCCCGGTGATCCAGTGAACGCTTGAGCAGCAAAGTGGAGAGCGGTGACTGACAGTCACCGCTCTCCACTCTGAGCAGACCAAGAATTGAGTGATCAGTAGTCATGTAATCACTCAGTTCTCAGTCTTAGAGCTGACACTTTTTTCAAATCATACACTTATCCTTTTAGACCCCTTTCACACCGAGGACATTTTGCAGGTGCTATAGCGTTAGAAATAGCGCCTGCAATCTGCCCTCAAACTGCTGCTCCATTGTCTGCAGTGTGAAAGCCCGAGGGCTTTCACACTGGAGTGGTGCGCTGGCAGGACGTCAGGAAAAGTCCTGCCAGCAGCTTCTTTGGAGCGGTGAAGGAGCGGTGTGTTTACCGCTCCTCCACCACTGCTCCCCATTGAAATCAATGGGGCAGCGCTGTAATACCGCCGGCAAAATGACACTATTGCGGCATATTGCGGGCGGTTTTAACCCTTTCTCGGCCGCTAGCGGGGGGTAAAAGCGCCCCACTAGTGGCCAAAATGCGCCCAAATCCAACGGTAAAACGCTGCTATAGGCAGCTCGGTGTGAAAGCCGTCTTAATGTCAGTAGTGAAGCCCTCATCTCCTCTATCCACTCCACCTGACAACTGACATATGTACATAGCAGAGGGACATGGCTGTCACAAGAAAAGGCAGAGTTGTCTTTGACATATGGTCCATAACTGACAATTTGGCTTTACATTCTCAATGAGAGACAAGATGGCAGCACCCAATGGGGACATAATCGGGTCTCTGCAGAGTTGCTAGTAAGCTCAATAGTCTATCAACCCGTCTATCGCAATCTACCCATTGATCGCTGGCAGGTTCCCCTTCTTTTTGTTGTCCGGGCCCCCTGTGTGCTCCCCTAGTATCTACACCCCCCTCCTTCACATCGCTGCTGGGGCTTCCTCTCCTCTGCCGCAGGCTGCTGCGGGGGATTGTTTCAAGATAGAGAGTGGGAGAAGGGGCCGGTAAATATGCCATTTACCAGCCTCTCCCTTTTCTGAATGAATACAGTGAATGATCAGTGCCAATCACTCACTGTGTTCATTCATAACTGAAGCATAGTAAACTGTGTATACTATACTCCGTTTGTGAATGAACAGGGAGACTGTGCAGAGCTCTTCTTGTTCATGCATTATGTATGGCTGAGCCTGCAGAGATAGAGATTGAGGACTGTGTCCTCAATCTCCTTTCTTTGTCTCAAAAGGTCTATTTAGACCCTGATATTTCACCAAAGCCCCCCCCCCCCCCCCCAACAGGGCTGCTACAAAAAAATATTTTTTATATTAATAGGTAATTTCCCTGGGGTGGTCTGAAGTTGCAATGAGTGCTTAAAGGTTAAAGTGCTAAAAACTAAAGCAATGTGATAAGTCCTTTAAAAAAAAAATTAACATTTCTAAATTCCTGGAAATGAGATGAGTCATAGATGGGTTATAGTTAAAGTTATGGTAGGAACTCTCCTGTTCAGGTGAGTTACTGTACACAACAGGCCCCATGGTGCCAAAACTTAACATTTTCCTGGCTGAGACCTGTACAATTCTTCAATAGACAGCAGCAGAAAACACCAAAATCTTTCATAGCTTTGCACAATAATTTGATCTAATATCACCTAACGCTCTTCCAGCCTAAATAAATGATGCATGCATAGTGTGAGCCCCAGGCCGATGTATTATTGGTTTCCACATCCTATCACAGCCGCTGAGCACTTCATATTCCAGATTTGTTAACTCAAACCCTCATTGTCATATTTACCATATGGCTCCCATTTTATTAGATCTTATTTCTTCACCTTCTTCAGCAATTTTAAAAAATCATCTAGAAGGTACCTTCCTTAAAGCCTAACTCAAGATTTACTCTTACTTTTAGCTGGCCCAAAAAATACAATTCCCTATACTAATCGATGCCCCCACTGTCAGTGCTATATCAAAAGTATGTTGCAACAGTTACATACAATATACACCCCTTTGTTCTGGTAGCAGTAAAACATACCTCCCAACTTTTTGAGATGGGAACGAGGGACAACAATCAGAAAAAGTATGCAGGCAGAGGCGGCTCTCTAATTAGGCAGATCGCCTAGGGCTTCGCACTCACAGGGGCCTCGCAGCTGCCTAATTTGCCTAAGAACCACCTCTGAGGCTGTCCCACAGGGCACCCATGGATGAGACAAAGCCGCTCCTGTCACTCTCTGGCTCCTGTAACATCTGTAAAGACACGGACGCACGTGGGCATGGATTATCCTCCCTCTCTCTCAGCTCTTTCTGGCGCTCCCACTTAGTGGGCTCCAACACTGTCTGCAAAAATCTTACAAGGGAGGAGGTGCAGCTGTAGCTTACAAGTGCAGAGAAGGGAGTGAATGCTCATGGAGTGACGCTGAGTGCTCATTGCCCGAGATCGGAGATCCCCCTCATGCCCCCCTCCTGCACATACCACCCACCCCTATTCTCTCCATGCCCCACTCCTGCACATACCCCCACCCCTATTCACTCCGTGCCCCCCTCCTGCAAATACCCCCACCCCTATTCACTCTTTGCCCCCCTCCTGCACATACCACCCACCCCTATTCACTCAGTGCCCCCCCCCTCCTGCACATACCACCCACCCCTATTCACTCCGTGCCCCCCTCCTGCAAATACCCCCACCCCTATTCACTCTTTGCCCCCCTCCTGCACATACCACCCACCCCTATTCACTCAGTGCCCCCCTCCTGCACATACCACCCACCCCTATTCACTCCGTGCCCCCCTCCTGCGCATACCACCCACCCCTATTCACTCTGTGCCCCCCTCCTGCACATACCACCCACCCCTATTCACTCCATGCCCCCCTCCTGCGCATACCACCCACCCCTATTCACTCTGTGCCCCTCTCCTGCACATACCACCCACCCCTATTCACCTTGAGGCGGAGCATCTCACTACTGCTGCTGCTTGTATGGGTGGGATGTGTACTGCGCCAATCCTTGCTGACCCTCCTCTCCTATTCATCCCATGTTATTGGCGCAGTACACATCCCATCCACACAAGCAGCATCAGTAATAAGATGCTCGGCCTCTGGGTTCTTCCTTAACCCCTGCAAAGGGTGTGAGTGGGGCCTCATGTCTAAATTTTGCCCAAGGCCTCACAAAGCCTAGAGCTGCCTCTGTATGCAGGCATAGGACACACCCTTGCCACCCCCCCTAAAGGAGAATTGTACAAAAAAACAAGATTGGTTAAACCCACAAGTGTTTTTTTTACCACTACTATTCCTTTATATTGGCTTTTGGAATTTACAAATGCAGCAATTTAGAAATCTGATGAAAGGTTTAGCGCTGGAAAACACTTTTTGATAGATAAAAAGTGCATTTTATATACAACTATATAAATCAGACCAAAATGAGGGACAAATGAGGAGGAATGAGGGACATTGCTCCAAATCAGGGACAGTCCCTCGAAATCTGGGACAGTTGGGAGCTATGATATAACGACTTCCCTGTTTTCGAAAAAAAAAAAAAAATTACAAGTCGGGATGAGCGCTTCTCAGCTATTCACAGGATTTTTATCAATGAATACAAGGCTTCCTCTGATTGGCTGAGATGGAGATTGTGACATCATCCACCTGCCCCTCCACCTCGGCCAATCAGGGAAAGCCTTGTGTTCGTTGATAAAATACAAGGCCTCCTGTGAATGAATGGCCGAGCAGCACTCAGCCTGACTCGATTTTGTTCTAGCAGCAGATTGGCAGCCACCATACTGCTGCCTGGAACACAGTGCTGTATGCTGCATGGGAAAATCCACTATCACTTTATATGGACAATACTTAAAAAAAAAAAAATATATATATATATATATATATACACACATATATATACATACACACACACACTGTATTACCAAAAGTATTGGGATGCCTACCTTTACACGCACATGAACTTTAATGACATCCCAGTCTTAGTCTGTAGGGTTTAATATTGAGTTGGCCCACCCTTTGCAGCTACAAGAGCTTTAACTCTTCAGGAAAGGCTGTCCACAAGGTTTAGGAGTGTTTCTGTGGGAAGGTTTGACCATTCTTCCAGAATTGCATTTGTTAGGTCAGGCACTGATGTTGGATGACAAGGCCTGGCTCACAGTCTCCACTCCAATTCATCCCAAAAGTGTTTTATCGGGTTGAGGTCAGGACTCTGTGCAGGCAAGTTCCTAAAGACGGACAGGGTAGGAGCTGACTGGACATATTGGGGTAGGGAGTTCCAGAAGTTGAGAGAGGTTCTGGAAAAGTCATGGAAGTGTTCTATCAGGTTGAGGTCAGGACTCTCTGTTAAATTCCTCCACCCCAAACTCGCTCATCCATGTCTTTATGGACCTTGCTTTGTGCACTGGTGCACAGTCATGTTGGAACAGGAAGTGGGGACTTTCCTTAGGGGTATACACAGTCTATATGGTATGGTAGAATGAAATTTTAGGTTTTTCTTGCTGTCTGTGTTCTCGCTGTTTAGATCCAATCTCTCTTTCTCCTGGTGACCATAGGCAATGCGACTGAAAGTAAAGAAAAATCACAAATATTGAAATACCACCAAACCGAGAATAGAAGTATAATCTTCCAATGATGACGTCTGTTGCAGTGACAGCTGTTAAAGAAGGGACTTCCCTCCATTTAGAGAGAATTCCTCTCACCTCCTGTTTGGTCTGCAAGACAGGAAGTAACATAAATTTTCCCTTAATGAGGTGCAAAAGAAATGTGACAATGGTTTCAACCTTTCCCTACTCTATTCAAAATCGAAAAAAAAAAATGGAAAATTGTATCAAATGCCTACCGTAATTTTCCTTTCCTGGAGCTAATCCATGGCAGCATACATATGGTGGTAGCCCCATCTACTTCCACCCACAGGACCAGGGAAAAGCTATAAAGAATTAACATCCACACAGCCCATTCCCTGTACATCTCTAGGAATAGACATGTGCGGTTCATTTCGTTCCAAATTCAAATTGGGACGAATTTAAATTTTTCGGAAATTCGATTGTATCCGAATTTCCGAATTACAATAGTTCCCGAATTTAAATGAATCTGAAATAACGAAAAAAAGTCAGACAAAATTTTAATTAAAAACATTTTCGAATTGTTTTAGAATACTATTCGAATTGTTTTCAAA
This sequence comes from Lithobates sylvaticus, assembly GCA_028564925.1. Classification (NCBI taxonomy): domain Eukaryota; kingdom Metazoa; phylum Chordata; class Amphibia; order Anura; family Ranidae; genus Lithobates; species Lithobates sylvaticus. Next base: position 485,698,431 of record CM053028.1, on the reverse strand, counting down.
TTTAAAAAGTTTTCAAATTCAAATAGTTTCCAATCCAATTTCCAACGAGAATAAAATAGCAAAATAAAAAAATCGAATAGAATAAAAATAATAGACTAGAAAAGAATATAACAGAAAATAAAAGAATAGAATAGACTAGAATATAACCATCTTCTGAAATTCGAAATTAAAATAGAATAAATTTGAATAGAAGAAAAAAAAAGAATAGAATATAATAGGCTATAATTGAATAGAGAAGAATAGAATAGAAAGAATAACCATTTCCCAAAATTCAAATAGAATCAATTTGAATTTGAATAGAAAATAATAAATTTAGAATAGAAAATAACAGAATAGTATAGAAAAAAAAACAACAAAATAGAATAGAAAGAATATAACCATCTTCCAAAATTCGAATAGAATAGAAAATAATAGAATAAATAAAAAAATATATAATTAATTAAAAAAATAATAGAATAGAAAGAATATAACCATTTCCCCAAATTCAAATAGAATATAAAAGAATAGATTAGAATAGGAAGATGGTCATATTCATTCTATTGTATTCTATTTTGTTGTTTTTTTTTCTTTACTATTGTGTTATTTTCCATTATATTCTACTCTATTCTTTTCTATTCTATTCAAATTCGAATTGATTCTATTTGAATTTTGGAAAATGGTTATATTATTTCTATTCTATTATATATTGATCCTATCTCTCACTGCTACACAGTGCATTGTTGTTTATACACATTGTTTTTGCACAGCATTTTTTGCACATTATTTGCTTTTTTGCACATTTCTCTTTTTGCATTTTGCACAGTGTTTATTTTGCACTAGGAGTTTATCGAGGTGTTTTTGAAAGAGTTTATTACATTCATTGATTAAGGTTAGCTGTATTATTAATTAAGGTTGATAAGAGCGCATTAATTGTTTACAGCACTTACATTTTTTCAATTATTTCTATTGTTTTTTTAATTCTATTCTTTTCTATTCTATTTGAATTTCAGAAGATGGTTATCATCTGTTTTATTCTGTTCTTTTTTTTTTTTTTTCTATTCCATTCCATTTTATTCTGTTCTTTTTTTTTGTCTATCCTATTTTGTTCTTTTACTATATTTTCTGTTATATTCTTTTCTATTCTATTCTATTTTATTTTCTTCTATTCTATTCCTTTATTTTCTATTCTATTTTATTCTCTTTAGAAATTGGAAAAATATTCAAATTTGAAAACGATTTGAAATTGATTTGAAAACTTTTCGTTTCGATCCGAATTTAAAAAAATCTAATTGATTTGAAAACTTATAAACAAAACAAATTCTGAAAACGAATGAAACAAAATTAACTAAACAAATTTATGTAAATAACAAATCAAAATGAAACAAAAACAAATGATTTTGTTCTGCACATGTCTATCTAGGAATGAACTGGGTGGGGTTAGTATGCTGCCATGGGTTGGTGCCACTAAAAGAAAATGACGATATGTATTTGATACAATTTTCCTGGTGCCAACATGGCAGCATACATATAGTAGACCAATAACTAGCCACCAGGGTGGGAAGCTTAGAGAAATACTATCTTATAAGAAAGTCAGTAAGATACCGCTTTCTCGCAAAAGACAGCTGTAGTGAGGACTACTAAGCCCATCAGTAGTGCTGAAAGAACGCGCCATAAGAGGACCTGATTGGATGTCCCGCCTATTGTATTGGCTGACATCTCTGCATAAGCTACTCATGATGTTCACAATGTCCAGATGCTGCTGATCGAACGTGCAGCGATTGAGGGCTGTTGTGTGGGTGTTAACTCTTTATGGCTTTGCACTGGTCCTGTAGGCAGAAGTAGGCAGGGCTACTACCACATGCATACCTCCCAACTTTTTGAGATGGGAATGAGGGACACCTATCAGCAAAAGTATGCAGGCTTAGGACACAACCTCACAAAGCCTAGAGCCGCCTCTGTATGCAGGCATAGGACACACCCCTTGCCACACCCCCTTAAAGGAGAATTGTACAAAAAAACAAGATTGGTTAAACCCACAAGTGCTTTTTTTACCACTTCTATTCCTTTATATTGGCTTTTGGGATTTACAAATGCAGCAATTTAGAAATCAGGTGAAAGGTTTAGCGCTGGGAAACTTTTTTGACCAGCAGCATCTGGACATTGTGAACATCACGATCAGCTTGTGCAGTGAGGTCAGCCAACACAATAGGCAGGACATCCAACCAGGTCCTTTTATGTACAGCAGGGGTCTTCAAACTACGGCCCTCCAGTTGTTCAGAAACTACAATTCCCATCATGCCTAGTCATGTCTGTGAATGTCAGAGTTTTACAATGCCTCATGGGACGCGTAGTTCCTCAACAGCTGGAGGGCCGTAGTTTGAGGATCCCTGATACAGGGAATGGGCTTTGCACTGGTCCTGTAGGCGGAAGTAGGTGGGGTACTACCACATGTATGCTGCCATAGATTAGCTCCAGGAAAGGAAATTTCGATAGGTATTTGATACAATTTTGCAATTTTTAAAATTTTGGATAGAAAAGGGCAGGGATATGCTATTAGCGGACCTCCAGCTGTTGCAGAACTACAAGTCCCATGAGGCATAGCAAGACTCTGACAGCCAAAAGCATGACACCCAGAGGCACGATGGGACTTGTAGTTTTGCAACAGCTGGAGGCCCTGCTAATTGCATATCCCCGGAGTAGGGAATGGTTGAAACCATTGTCAAATTCTTTTTGCTCCTCATTAAGGAACATTTTATATTCTTGGTGTTATTTCAATATTTATGATTTTTTTCCTTTCAGTCGCATTGCCTATGGTCACCAGGACAAAAAGAGAAACTGAATCTAAACAGCGGGGACACAGACAGCAAGAAAAACCTAAAACCTCATTATATCATACTAGATCTGCACGATTCTGGCTAAAATGAGAATCGCAATCTTTTTGCTTAGAAGAAAGATCACGATTGTCTCACGATTCTCACGGCGTAACATCATCTTTCACATTAAACAAAATAATTGGGATAACTTTACCGTTTCTTTTTTTTTTTTTTTTATTCATTGAAGTGTATTTTTTCCAAAAAATTGCGTTTGAAAGACCGCTGGGCAAATACAGTGTGACATAAAATATTGCAACAATCGCCATTTTATTCCCTAGGGTCTCTGCTAAAATATATATATATATATATATATATATATATATATATATATATATATATATAATGTTTGGGGGTTCCAAGTAATTTTCTAGCAAAAAAATCTGATTCTAACTGTAAGAAACAAGTGTCAGAAAAAGGTTTAGACTTTAAAGAGGAGCAACCATTCTAAAAAAAAAATTTAAAGTCAGCAGCTACAAATACTGCAGCTATTGTCTTTTAATAATCGGACACTTACCTGTTCCAGGGTCCAGCGATGTGGGGATCGAAGCCCCGCTCGTCCCCCCCCTCCGTTCGGCGGCATTGTAACTGTGGGCACCCACTGCGCATGTGCGAGCGGCGCCGCGCGCCGTGATTGGCCACGCAGTCATCTGGGACCTGTCACGTGTCCCAGATGATTGACAAGAGGGAGGGGGCAGAGCTGAGCCCTTCCTGCGCCGAGGGGAAGTGATGTCACCAGCCCAGGAACTGAAGGAGGCAGACTACGAGGGACCCCCTAGCAACAGGCATTTAGAGGTAAGAAAACATTATTTTTTTCCAAATGTTTTTTTTTTTTTTTTTTTAGGAACATTCATGCATTTTTTTTTTGTGTGCAACACCACTTTAAGTGGTTAAACTTCCTGCATATTCCAACAGAAGTTTTATCCCTTTAATCTAAGATGGAAAAGTTACAATGTTGTTAAAAACTTGGCAGACTGCCAGAGTGAGCAGAGAACTCTCTATACTTGTTACATGAAAGAATCGAGAAACTCCGCAATATAGATCGTCGGGGGGGGGGGTGAATCGAGATCACAATCTTTTAGCAGTTAATAGTGCAGCTCTATATCATACCATATAGACTTTGTATACCCCTAAGGAAAGTCTCCACATGTGACCTTCATAAGAAAGACCACCACACTAGTCTTCTTTAGAATTCGCAATAAAAACCTGACAGGGGTTCTAGTCCCTCACCACTCTAGGAGAAAAAAATGGTTTTGGATTTTAATGTACTGAACAGATGGGCTGTGTGCCATGTAGGTTTCATTTTCCATTTCAATATGTTTATTGGTTTTAACATTGCAAAAGAGCAAATGGCTCATAAAAAGATCCACAAGCCAAGGTTATAAAAATTGAACGATTAAAAAAGGCATATAGGCATTATGGCGGCTTGGTTCATAAAACAGAGACGTACAAAAGATGTAAAAATGTAAAAGGCAGGCAATGTTATAACTTGGATCGCAAAACCTAGAAGGGTATGTGGAATGGGTGGATTTCATTTTCAGTATTTACTGGACTGTCCCATGAAGTAATAGGACAAATACATGGATACATAATCTGCATCTGTCATAGGGTCCATTCACACCTAGTGTGCTGCATACCGTGTGCTTTATTGCGGTGCCCTTCAATGCAAGGTATATGGGCATTACCATTCAATTTGATTGACACCCGACAGCATATACAGTACCTGTTCACCTGCCCTATAGTGCACCAAAGTGGGTTACAATGCACAATGCATGATCCTGGTTGCATTGGGACCCATTCAGGATAAGACATGTGCGATTAGTTTCGTACGAATCGAAAAATTCGTATGAATTTCCAGAAATTCATACATTCGAGAGGATCCGAAATACGAATTGCTCTGCTTCCGAATTTTGTACAAAATACGAAATGTTGTTTCCAAATTCCATTACAACAGAAACGTGACTGGTGTTTTGTTGACCAATCAGAGGTTTTCTTCTGCGGCTGAGTGAGGGTTGGGAAAATGACCTTTTTTAATATGGGAGTGGGAGACTGGTACTGGTAGTCGAAGGGACAAAATAAGAATGTTCGTTAATTACGATTGTTCGTTATGACGAAGTTAAAAACACAGGAAGTCAGCACAGCACAGGAATGGGGGTGCCCCTCAATGAGCACAGCACAGGGATGGTGGGAGCCCCTCAATGAGCACAGCACAGGGATGGGGGAGCCCCTCAATGAGCACAGCACAGGGATGGTGGGAGCCCCTCAATGAGCACAGCACAGGAATGGTGGGAGCCCCTCAATGAGCACAGCACAGGGATGGTGGGAACCCCTCAATGAGCACAGCACAGGGATGGTGGGAGCCCCTCAATGAGCACAGCACAGGGATGGTGGGAGCCCCTCAATGAGCACAGCACAGGGATGGTGGGAGCCCCTCAATGAGCACAGCACAGGGATGGTGGGAAGGCGGGGTTGATGGTGAGATGCGGGCACACTTCAAGCTTGTGTAAGCAAGAGTTACCACCTAATAAAAAACTCAAGGCCCTCGGTGTGGGTAATAGGTTGACCCCTACAGGGCTCTCCTCTCTTTTTCCGACCCCAGTGGGTCCTCTGGCGTTTTCCCCTTTTCCCGCTGCATTTAGGCAACCCTCCTTAGTAGAGGAGGGGGATGTGTCATCCGGATATTCGGCGGCTCCTCTGTTACCCGATGGGCTGCAACCATCTGCCTGGGCAGGCTCTCTGGGGATCCCTATGACTAAGCACCGTGTTCGGTGTGAAACATGTCAGCAGCTGTGCAGTTAGTCTGTACACAAGCCTAGATGCTATGATTTTATTATATCTTTTGAAATAAAGTTGAATAATTTGGAGTGCGGCTATCCAGCTACATCTTTTCTAGCACAGCACAGGGATGCCCCTCAATGTGGATGTGTCATCCGGATATTCGGCGGCTCCTCTGTTACCCGATGGGCTGCAACCATCTGCCTGGGCAGGCTCTCTGGGGATCCCTGAGGTGAAAAAAATCTGGGAGTGCCTCCAACCTAACTTTGTTTTTAGGCTATTGAAGTGTCTCCATACATATTGTTTGAACATCTGTTTTTTCCCTTGTAGTCTCACCCCTGAAGAAGGATGAAATTAAAGTCTCCGAAACGCATTGGGTGTGAGAAATTACCTATGACTATGATGTATATTTACATGTTTTGTTGACTCTGTATGATGTTCAAACACTTAATTTTAAATGCATTTATATGTTTCTGTAATAAATAATTTTTTATTTGCTTAAAATATATTATCTTAAAATCTTTCTAATATCGGATGTGGCACAAAACTTTATAACCCCTCATTTTGGGTAGCAGTACTGGCCAAAAACGTTTTCTTTTATATATTTTTTGGGGATATTTATTATAGCAAAAAGTAAAAAATAATGCTTTATTTTCAAAATTGTCTTTTTTTTTTTTATAGCGCAAAAAATAAAAACCACAGAGGTGATCAAATACCACCAAAAGAAAGCTCTATTTGTGGGAAAAAAAGGACGTCAATTTTGTTTGGGAGCCACATCGCACGACCGCGTAATTGTCAGTTAAAGTGACGCAGTTCCGAATCACAAAAAGTGCTCTGGTCCTGGGCTTAAGTGGTTAACGTTTCCTACATTACACCAATGTGAACTGGGACTAAGTGTTTCTTTACCAGCAGCATCTTCAAGTAAGGAATTGTTACAAACCATGGCCTCCCAAAACCCAGCAATACCTTCATTTATAGAAAAAAATGAAAATCAGGAAAAAATTCATCAAGCTCTTGCAAGAGCAATATATGCTTCTGGATCAGCATTCTCAATAACTAGAAATGCAATTTGGCAGGAAGCTTTTAAATTATTATGAGGTAAAGGGGGGTGGTTACCTGTTCTCATGTATTGGTAAAATAGTCTTAACATATATAGTCCTTGTTATTCCAGTTGTAGTAAAAATGTAAGTTATTGTATATGATCACCTTGTAAAACTACCTATTCAGTTTAAAATATAAATTAAAAGACAAAACATTTGTGTATAGATATACTGTAAGAAAACATTATAAATATCTTTTATCCCTTTTTTATAAAATGATCACATTCCCTTTGTTCTCAGCTGCATAAGAGCTGTGGGAGAAGAAGCAGCAGCACACTGAGCTTCCCAGTGAATAGCTGTGCAGCGGGGCTGTGTCAGGACAAGTCTGATCATTGGAGGTGAATACACTGAGTTTTTAGCATAGCTAGAGAACTGACCACGGTGTGCTCCCCTGCTTAGTGTGGTCAGTTTTTAATAGGAACGCAGAGGAACTGGCAGGAACACCGGGGATTTCACATAAAGGAAGCAATACAAAGAGAACAGGATACTTTCTGTCAAGTCTCTGATGTGAGGCTGGGTTGCTAAGAGGGCGCCCCTTGCGGCTAAGTGCAACGCACCCCCTGGGAGTGATATAGGGAGTGCAGTGCCCGAAGAAGCATAGTTTGCCGGTACTGCTGCTGGATGAGCTGGTAGCAGAGAGCATTTGGGGTGCGCTGGGTGAACGGTGTTGGCAGCCGTGCAAGGAGAGACCCCAGGTATGGAACAGCAGGGTAAACCAGGAACAGAGTCAGTAGCCAGGCCAGGGGTCATACAAAGTGGAATCAGTCCGAGATGGGTACAGGAGCAAGCCAGGTCATATATGGGGGGCAGGAGATAGTAGAGTAGTCAGCCAAGCCAGGGTCAAACACTGAGACGGACAGGAACACAGGTCAGGACATAAGTCGGAGGTCAAGCCAGAGGTTCAGAACTGGTATAGCAAGCCGGGTCGGTAGCGGGAAGTCCAAGGATCGGGATACACAAGGCACAGGAGACACAGGAAGCTGAAGATAATCCAGCAACCTGCATGTGTCAGGGGCAGGTTTAAATAGCCCAGGGGGGCGCCAACATCTGTCACGCCGTGTGCGTGCACCCGCACCTGCATGCATGGTGATTCGTCTGGAGCAACCATGATGGGTACTGGCAGGATTGCCCATTCCTGGGCCATTTCCCTGACACTTTCTCATACAAGTACATGGTAGAGCAGGCACATATCAGGAATATGAAGTGTTGGGGTAACAAACGCTTTAAATTTTAAAAAGGTGTAGTTCAGGCATGTTCCCAGTGTAATGGAATGTCTTTCAATTCATAAAACTACTCCCCTAAGAAATGTTTTTTTAAACTTTTCCAAATTTTTTTTTTCTGGATTTTTTTTTTTTTTTTCTAATGACTTAAAAATTTCTGTAAATTTTACATTTCTAGTTGTGACACATGCGTTAATGCAGCAGAGTATAGTGTGACCAGATCCTTATTGCCAGTGTTGGCAGAAACAGCTGGGATTGTAGATCTATTACTGGGAGTGGGGGGTCTATTCTGTCTGCGGAAGGTAATACAATGAATAAAAATGACACTGACTTTGTCACCTCCAAAGGTGGCCATACGCGGTTTTCGTTCAAACATTCGCATGGAAATTATGAAAATGTGTTCTTTATATATGAGCAGTGGGGAAGGTTTTAGTGGGATTTTTAAGGTGCCAAGCAGAAAAACATGAAATTCAAAAACCTAGGATTTTAGGATTTTTAAGGCAACAAAAATAAATTTGTGTAAAAATATAAAGATTTATTATATGAAAAACAATTTTTCAAAATACAAAATTTCATCATATAGAATGTAAAAACAGAGCGGATGTTTGTAAATGATACATATGGAGGCTGGTGATAATTCCGACGCGTTTCAAATGGCCATTTTGCCAATCTTCCTCAGGGAATTAACATCACTGTATCAAAAAACATCATATATGGTATTTGCTTCCTCATGGACCTTCAGCCCCAAAACAGATGCCACAAGAAAAGTGGCTTCCCCCTCCTCAGCAGTTTGCTGAAGGAGGTTTTTGAATCAGGCTTGGATATCCTTTAGGGGACTTGTGGAGGAATTTTGCTCTGCAAAAACAGTGGCCTCTGCAGTTTTTTTTCAAATGCCAAATTAAGCTACAGGGATCTCGTTTCCCAGGCTGTCTTGTAGAGAGATATGGACTACATCCGCCTTTTCTTGTGGCATCTGTTTTGGGGCTGAAGGTCCATGGGGAAGCAAATACCATATATGATGTTTTTTGATACGATGATGTTAATTCCCTGAGGAAGATTGGCAAAATGGCCGTTTTGAAACGCGTCGGAATTATCACCAGCCTCCATATGTATCGTTTACAAACATCCGCTCTGTTTTTACATTCTATATGATGAAATTTTGTATTTTGAAAAAAAATATTTCATATAATTAATCTTTATATTTTTACTCAAATTTATTTTTGTTGCCTTAAAAACCCTACTCTGAGAGGTTTTTGAATTTCATTATTCCAAAGGATGATGGCAACTTTTATGTCATGTGATGGGAGTTCAATCCATTAAGCAGAAAAACATATAACTAGAAAAACATCAAAGATGTAAAAAAATATATATATATATATATATATATATATATATATATATATATATATATGTATATGTGTTCTTTATATACTTAGGTTAAAAATAATATAAGCCCAACTAGTTCAACTAAGGATTGAACTAGACTAACCAAGGTTCATCAGAACATTCTTTCTTGCCATCATTGAGTCAACTACTTTTGTTCAAAAGCCCTTAAAATTTCATTCTGACCTGCTGCTTGAATGGAATCCCAAACATATTAACTACTAGCCGACCGCCCACTGTCAAATGACGGTGGAGCGGTGCGGCTCTTGCGGCGGGACGCCGTCATATGACGACGTCTACAATTTGGCCACTGGGGGGCGCGCGCGCGCGCCGCGGGAGGCGCCCGCGCCCGCCGCGTAGCTGGGGCCGCGGTGCGCGTGCCCGGCGGTCGCGATGACCGTCAGGCACCCGCGATTGCCCGGTAATCGAGCAGGACGTGGATCTGTGTGTGTAAACACACAGATCCACGTCCTGTCAGAGGAGAGGAGACCGATGGTGTGTCCCTTGTACATAGGGACACCGATCGGTCCCCTCCCCCAGTCAGTCCCCTCCCCCCACAGTTAGAATCACCAAGATAGGGTACATATTAAAGCCTGCAGCGCCCCCTAGTGTTAACCCCTTCCCTGCCAGTCACATTTATACAGTAATCAATGCATTTTTATAGCACGGATCGCTGTATAAATGTGAATGGTCCCAAAAATGTGTCAAAAGTGTCCGAAGTGTCCGCCGCAATGTCGCAGTCACGATAAAAATCGCAAATCGCTGCCATTACTAGTAAAAAAAAAAATAATAATAAAAAAGCTATAAATCTATCCCCTATTTTGTAGACGCTATAACTTTTGCGCAAACCAATCAATATACGCTTATTGCGATTTTTTTACCAAAAATATGTAGAAGAATACGTATCGGCCTAAACTGAGGAAAAAATTTGTTTAAAAAAAAAAAAAAAAATTGATATTTATTATAATAAAAAGTAAAAAATATTATGTTTTTTCAAACTTGTCCCTCTTCTTTTGTTTATAGCGCAAGAAATAAAAAACGCAGAGGTGATCAAATACCACCAAAATAAAGCTCTATCTGTGAGGAAAAAATGACAAAAAATTTATTTGGGTACAGCGTTGCATGACCGCGCAATTGTCATTCAAAATGCGACAGCGCTGAAAGCTGAAAAATGGCTTGGTCAGGAAGGAGGTGTTAGTGGCTGGTAGGCAAGTGGTTTAAACGTCTTTCAATAAAATATGTACGATTCTATTCCTTAAAGAAACATTTTCAATCCTGCTCCTTCAAATGTTCTCACTACAGGGAAAATCGATCCTCGATTTGACACCACCAACCATTAAAAACCCAAAAGTTAAAAAAATTCTAATTTCTAAACAAAATTCTACTGGTGTACGGCCAGTCAAGTGACATATCCCAAGTTTGTGGCACTCAGACTTGTTAGCTCTTTGAAGAACATGACAAGTTGATCAGGATGTGTTTCTATCACTTCAGCTTCCCCTCCTGACACCTCAAGTGAGAAAACACAAACTGATTCCTGGAAAGAGACCTCATCTTCCCAAATACATGTCTACCCCCTGAATCCCAATAAAAGCCAAGGGCAACTTCCTTTCATTTCAGGAACTAGAATAACATAACAGACACCAGTATACATACACTAAAAACGTCTATACTAATGAAAGCCCTTATAAAATAAAGTACTGTAATACCATAGATGGGTAACCAATCAGACAATATTTTTCCCAGTACATATGGATTCGCTAATCATTTATAATGACTGCAGTTAACGTGGTACTTAAAGTATAAGTATAGGCAACACTTTTTTTTTGTTTTGGATAGAGTGGAGAGGGATCAGAACCCTTATCAGTTTTTATTGCCGTCTGTTCCCCCATTAAGGAGATTCATCCTCTCTATTTCTCCTGTTTACCATTATCATTGTAAGTGAAAGTAAAAGAAAATCCCAAATTTTGGGTTGTCCCCAGAAAAGTAATGCCGCGTACACACAATTGGAAATTCGGCCAGCAAAAGACCGATGAGCTCTTTTGGTCGGAAAATGGGACCGTGTGTAGGCTCCATCGGACTTTTGCTGGCCGAATTTCCGCCAGCAAAAGATTGAGAGCAGGTTCTCTATTTTTCAGACGGAAAAAGTTCAGATCGGAAATTATGATCGTCTGTGGCAATTCCGACGCGCAAAATTCCTACGCATGCTCGGAAACAATTTGACGCATGCTTGGAAGCATTGAACTTAATTTTCTCGGCTTGACACTCGAAAGTTCAGCAAACTTTTGTGTGACCGTGTGTATGCAAGCCAAGCTTGAGCGGCATTCCGTCGGAAAAACCATCCATCCGCTTGTGTGTATGCCGCATAATAGAGGTAAAAATCTTCCAATGGTGACCTGGGGGTCCCAAAGAGTTCCCCTTAATTTGCAGGAATTTCCTCTCACTCATGGGATCTGATAGGGGTTATAGCTCCATCCAAAATGAAAAAAAAAAAAGTTTTGCCTATAGTTCTACTTTAAGGCAAAATAAAAAATGACATGTGCAATCGTCACTAGCATTAATACGGCAGTCTTTGTTTTTTCGTTTTTGAGTCCTCTGTAACTTCCTTCAACATACCAAGCTGTCCAGCAAAAATGGTAGTTAGAGGGTTGAGACAAAATATAACAATATATCAGTCCAGAGTAAAAACATTTACAGATTATTGCAAAATATTGCTTCTTAAAGAGGAAGTAAACCCCAATGGGTTTTACTTTCTCTTTTGATCCCCGAGAGACCTGCAAATGAAAAGCATAATGGGCTAGTATGCATCGCATACTAGCCTATTATACAACACTTACCTGCAAACGAAGCCCACGCTGTCCCCTGAGCAGGCCGTGTCCATCTTCGCCCCTCTTCTTTCCAGGACCACGGACTCCGACTCTGTGACGGGCCAAAAACTTGCGTGACGTCACTCAGTCACGGCACATGCTGGGGGAAGAAACAGCACGGTGCTCCGTTTCTTCACAGCGCATGCGGCGATGACGACATCGGCACACTACAAGTGAAATATCTCCTAGACGGCGCACGTTTAGGGGATATATCCACTACCTACAGGTAAGCCTTATGCCACATACACACGATCTGACTTTTCGGCCGGACTATCCGGCAGACAATCCGCTGGACTTTCCGAACGTGCGGACTTGCCCACACACGCCCGGACTTTTTTTTTTTAAACAATTCTTTTTTTATTTATATAATAATCACATTTACAACATCGGGAAACATATAACATCCCCTAGTGTTACATAATAAAAAATAATCACAATCAGGTTATACCGTTTCCTATGCATTAGCGAACACAACCTTGGTACAACAAGTAGGTATATTGCCCTTATTTACTCTTGCTCCCCTTGTTGTCCTACCATTATTAACCCCTCCCCACCCCAGGTTGAAAATTGCTTTTCTGTGTCACTCCCCCAGAAAAGAAAAGGGAAAAAAAAGAAATAAAACCTAAGTAAGTCCTCAATATAGAAGTGATATCAGGTGTCTCTCTCAATCTGCAGGGATTGTCATCCAGGGTCCCCTTTAAGAATTTCTTGTAATTGCCCTGTTTAGTAAAAAACACTCTCTCGTTACCTATTATTATATTCATATTCATTAGCCAAGTCTCTAGTGTCGGGGGTAGTTGCGACTGCCAATGTTGAGCAATCAGCTTTCTGGCTTAAAATAGGGCCCTTAAAGCCGACTCAATAATATTATTCGGGACAGCCCCCCTTTCCAACAGGCGTTCTTTACATGGAGTAAAGTCCGTTCATTTAGAACGTGACTCCAGGTAGACGGGACTAGTGAAGGAAGTCAATGCCGCCGCCTCGATCGGCGAGATTGACACCTCGCTAGCCCCGTCACCTGGTATGGACTTAAAGGGGAATCCCCCAAATCCATATCAGACCCTTATCCGAGCATGCGGCCGGTCAGGAAAGGGGGTGGGGATGAGCGAGAGCCCCCCCTCCGGAGCCGTACCAGGCCGTGTGCCCTCAACATGGGGGGATGCCTTGGGGAAAGGGGGGCCCTGCGGTACCCCCACCCCAAAGCACCTTGTCCACATGTTGATGAGGACAAGGGCCTCTTCCCGACAACCCTGGCCATTGGTAAAAGGAGGATTGCTCAGGCCTCAAGTAAATCTGTGTGGCAAGACTGGGCTCAAATGAAAGGAAATCTTATTCTCTACATTATGACATCAAAAAAAATTTGGGGGTTTACATCAACTTTAAATCCATACCAGGTGACGGGGCTAGCGAGGTGTTAATCTCACTGATCGAGGCGGCATTGACTTCCTTCGCTAGTCCCGTCTACCTGGAGTCACGTTCTAAATGAATCATTTCAAAAGTCCCGTGGGATAGCACACAGACGGCCGGATTGTCCGCCGGATTGCCGAGTCCGGCGGATAATTTTGAGTCAAAACTTCTTTCTAAGTCCGCCGGACTTTTGGGAAGAAAAACCCGCCGGATAGTCCGATCATGTGTACGGGGCATTATTCTAGGCTTACCTATAGGTAAAAATCAACAAAAAGGGTTTACAACCACTTTAAGATTCAGTTTAATAAAATAAACTAAGATATATACAGTAAATATGTATATATACAGTGAGTAAAATAAATATTGAACACGTCACCATTTTTCTAGATAAATATATTTCTAAATGTGCTACTGACATGAAATGTTCACCACGTGTCGGTAACAACCCATGCAATCCATACATACAAAGAAATTAAAACAAATAAGTACAGAAATCGAGGTGTGTGTAATAAAATGGAATAACACAGGGAAAAAGTATTGAACACGCTAACTGAAATTTATTTTTATACTTCGCACAAAATCCTTTGTTGGTATTGACAGCTTTAAGACTCCTCCTATATGGAGAAACTAGTTGCATGCATTGCTCAGGTGTGATTTTGGCCCATTCTTCCACACAGTCTTCAAATCTTGAAGGTTCGGTGGGCCTCTATGAACTCTGGTCTTTAGATTTTTCTTTAGATTTTTCTTTAGATTTTTCTTTAGATTTTTCTTTAGATTTTTCTTTAGATTTTCTATTGGATTTGTGTCAGGTTTTCATTGGCTTTGTGTTTGGGATCATTGTCTTGCTGAAATGTCCACCCTCATTTCATCTTCATCATCCTCATAGATGGCAGCAGATTTTAATCAAGAATGTCTTGGTACATTTTTCCATTCATCCTTCCTTCAAAGAAAATAAGGTAGGTGCTTAGAGATGTTTTCTGACAGTATAGGACAGTGATGGCGAACCTATGGCACGTGTGCCACAGCTGGCACGCAGAGCCATCTCTGTGGGCACACGGGAGGGTCCAGGACAGAGCTAGAGGCCTCTCTCTCCTCTCAGCCCCTCCCTCTTTCAGCCCCCCTCGTTGTGTCCCCCTCTCTCTGTTCCCCCTCTCAGCTCACCCCTCTCTCACCCCTCTCTCTCTGCCCTCTCTCTCTGTCTCTCTGTACCCCCCCTCTCTCAGCTCACCTCTCTCTCAGCATTTCTCTCACCCCTCTCTCTCACCCCTCTCTCTCTTTGTTTTTTTTTTTTTTTAATTCAGTGCCCATCGCATTTTACGTCTTTTTATATTAAGAGGGAAAGATAGTGGGGGAGAAGGAAGAGACAGAGAGAGATTAAGGGGGGAAAGATTAAGATGAAGTTTTGTGTACATACACACACACACGCACACATACCGGGTGGAACGGGGAGGGGTGGAGGACGGGGGGGGGGTCCTAGCCCCCCGGGAGCCGGGCTTGGTATTGCTGGGCTGTCTATGGTGATCCTACACAGAGGATCCTGCCGTATATTGGAGGAATTCATCAGAGAAACGAAAGAGGTTCCAGTGAAACCATCTGGAGCTATGTTCCTCCGACTTGTCTCGCAGTGCCGAGGTCAGATCTTCCATCTGCTCAATGTCCTTCACTCTTGCGAACCACTGAGCCACCGTTGGAGCAGTCTGCTGCTTCCAAAGAGGTGGGATGCAGGCCCTGGCTGCGTTAAGGAGGTGCTTGAGGAGGGATTTGTGGTAACGTTTCCTTGAAAGAGGCGTAAGGTTAAGGAGGACCGCAGCTGGGTTGTCCTGGAGGGAGATATCTGTGAGTTTCTGTACGATCTTAAGAACTGTCTGCCAAAAAGTTTGGAGTACCGGGCAGTCCCAGAAAATGTGTAGTAGAGTGCCTGGGTGTGAATTGCAACGCCAGCAGCGGTCTGTTTGCAGAGGGAATATCTTAGCCAGTACCGAAGGAGTTCTATACCAACGCGACACTATTTTGTATGCGGTCTCTTGATATTTGCTGCATAGTGAGGACTTTTGAGCAAAAAACAGTATGCGATCTTTTTGTGGTTCTGTGAAGGTGACTTGCAAGTCTCTCTCCCATTTTGTTAAGAATGGGGGGTCTTCAGTGGCGTGAAAGTCTAGCAAAAATTTGTAGGAGGACGACAAGATCTTCCGGATCGGTCCCTCACCCAAGCACAGTTCCTCAAAGGGGTGGAGTTTTCTTGCAAAGTGCGTTGGTTTGGGCAACGAGCCAAGAAAGTGAGAGAGCTGGTTGATCCTCCAGCGGTCTAGTCGAAGTAAAGCCTGGCCCGAGAGCAAGCTCTCTGTAGTTAACCAGCCTGAGGGACACAGGAGCGATAAGGCTCTCATGAGGCCCTGTGGGGCTTGTGATCGGTAGGACGGGTCTGAGAGGCCAGGTATAAAATCCGGGTGGCCAACAAGTGGCGTCAGTGGGGATGGAAAATTTTTTAAAGAGGCTAATCGGAAAAACGTTTTCAGCTCAGCGAGAGTTGGTCCAATCGTGGGATGGGTGGTCAGGTGGGTGGCATGAGTCGTCCCAGCCCAGGGTAGACCTGCTAGTGGGGCTCTGGCCGCCTCCTGTTCAAGTGACACCCAGAGCTTCAACTCACTGTGACGGCACCAGTCCACGACTCTGGTCATATGTGCCGCAGTATAGTATAGAGCTGGATCTGGAAAACCGAGGCCTCCTCTAATCTTAGATCGTAAAAGGAGTGTTCTGCCAAGACGTGGATGTTTTCCGCGCCAGATGAATTTGGTAAATATTGAACGGACGGCGTGGAAGAATGTCTGAGGTATCTTGACGGGCAGTGCCTGCAATAGATACAAGAGTCTGGGCATTGCATTCATCTTGAGTATATTGCAACGGCCGAACCAGGAAAGGGCCAGAGAGTTCCACTTCTCAAGGTCAGCAGCGAGCGTAGATAGAAGGGGCTGAAAATTCAGGGTGACGATGTCTTGTAATTTGGCAGGGATTTTCGTTCCCAGGTATTGTATTGAGCGTGTAGCCCATTTAAATGGGAAGAAGGGGCGTAAGTTGGAAATGGTCGAGTCTGACAGGGAAACACTTAAGGCCTCTGATTTCTGTAGGTTAACCTTGAAATTAGACAGGGAACCGTAGCGCTTCAGCTCCTGTAACAGGGAGGGAAGAGAGGTGAGGGGTTCTGTGATGTAGAATAAAAGGTCATCAGCATATGCTGCTACTTTGTGTTGACAATGACCCGATTGAATGCCTCTTATGGACTGATTACCTCTGATATGCTGTAGAAAGGGTTCCAGGGAGAGAACGAACAGTATCGGGGACAGCGGACATCCCTGTCTGGTGCCGTTCGCGATAAAGAAAGGGCTGGAGTCGCAACCGTTTACGCGTACAGTGGCAGTGGGATTATCATAAATGGCTGAGATCCACGACAGGATAGGGTCTGGCATACCTACATGTTTAAGTGTCTCCCGTAGAAAAGACCAGTCCACCCTGTCAAAAGCCTTCTCGGCATCCGTGGAAAGGAGTAGCAAGGGTATTCGGGAACGCTTCGCTTTGTCTATGATATTCAATGTCCTGGTGGTGTTATCCCTGGCCTCTCTCGTTTGGATGAATCCGACTTGATCTATTCCAATTAGACGTGGCAATAAAGCATTCATCCTAGAGGCAAGGATTTTTGTGAATAGTTTCATGTCACAATTCAGAAGGGAAATGGGCCTATAGCTGGCACATAGTAGGGGGTCCTTGCCCGGTTTAGGGATCACGGATATTGAGGCGCGCAGCATATCTGCAGGGAGATTGTGTCCGTCGATCGCAGCATTAAATGCTGCTAAGAAGGATGGGGCCAGCGTGTCCTGGAACATTTTGTAATAGGGGAGGGTAAAGCCGTCCGGTCCGGGGGCTTTACCGGGCTGTGTGTCTGCTATTGCGGCTGCAAATTCCTCTTTGTTAATAGGTTCGGACAAGGCCGCACACTCCTCTGCCGTCAGCCTAGGAAGGTCAACTTCCTGGAGGTAATTACGGATATCCTGAACCTTTCGGGGTAGCAGCTGTGGGGAGGAAGTTGGATCTAAATTGTACAATTTGGAGTAAAAAGCTCGGAAGGTATCTGCGAGTTCCGGAGATGAGTGAACTCTGGAGCCTGATGGCGAGAGAAGTGCGGGTATATATGTTCGAGAGCGCTTTGCGCGTAAGGCGTTGGCCAGTAATCGGCCACATTTGTCGCCGTACTCGTAAAAAGAGCGGCGGGCCTTCAGTAGTATATGCTTCGCCTCGTACATAGAGTGATCTCGTATAGCTTCCCGAAGACGGAGCAGTTCCGTTTCGGTGGCATTGTTTGGCCGGTTCTTATGTTGGCGTTCCAGGGTGTGGAGTTGCGTTAGAAGGTCAGATAAGGTTTTGGCGCGACGTTGTTTGGCCGCATGTCCGTGTTTAATTAAAATGCCTCTAATGAAGCACTTATGCGCTGACCACACAGTGGCTGGGTTGTCGACTGAGTCTATATTGACTGCAAGATATGACTTAAGTTCCCTGAGGACGTCTGCTGCGATATCTTGGTCTTTTAGGAGCGCCTCGTTAAGTCGCCACGTGGTTGTTCTGGGGGGTGCTTGCGTAATAGCCAGCTCCAAAAGAATCGGGGCATGGTCGGACAATGCAATGTGACCTATATCCGCCTTGGAGACAATAGGGATGGCTGAGTGTTTTAGGAAGAAAAGGTCGATTCTGGAGTAGGACCCATGGACAGTAGAGTAGAAGGTATAATCCCGCTCTTGTGGGTGGACTATTCTCCAGATATCAACTAGTTGATGCGAGTGTAAAAGATCTTTTAGGCGTAGTCGGGTTCCCCTAGGGAGCGACGACAGGTTCGAGGAGGAGTCCTTATGAGGGTCTAGTGTTAGGTTGAAATCCCCCCCCAGGACCAATGTTCCTTCGAGGAATGCGTCGAGGGTGGAAAGGAAAGCCTCGAGAGTGGGGAGCGGATTGGAGTTCGGGAGGTAGATGTTCGCAAGAGTGAAGGTCTGAGAGCAAATTTTTCCCTTTATGAGCAGAAATCTTCCCTCTTGGTCGCGACACTCATCGAGGAATTGCCAGTGGAGGGACTTCGAGATGAGTATACTAGTCCCTTTAGATTTAGAGGATAATGACGGGCTATGGTATGCCGTCGAGAAATGTTTGTTTGTCAGTTTAGGCACCTTGTCTGCCCTAAAGTGAGTCTCTTGGAGAAGTGCAATGTGGGCTCTTTGTCTCCAGAGCTCGGCAAGACAACTGGTGCGTTTCTCTGGGGAATTCAACCCCTTAACATTCCAAGAAAGGATCTTGACAGACATATTGCCTAAGACTGTGTCCACCTATGACGGCTCCCGGGGTACAAGGGAAGGGGGGGTGGGGGATGGAGAGGGAGGGGGAGAGCGGTAGGAAGAGAGAGAGAGAGAGAGAGGGGAAAAAAAAAAAAAAAAAGAAGGGGGGGGGGAGAAGATGCGAGAGAGAGAGAGAGAAGTAGGATATGGAAAGATATAGAGATCAAGAAAGGTTAGCTCCGTGGAGAAAAACTACTGCCACCAGGGCAGAGTGTGCCTAGTGAGAGAGGTGGTAAGGCACAGCTGATTTCCGGGCCCGGCCACGTGGACCCCCACAGCCTAAAAAAAAAAAAAAAAAAAAAAAAAAAAAATCAGGGGGGGAGGGGTTAGAGGTATGCCCTCGGTTATGCGGGGTCAATGAGGCCTTCATTCACCCTTGGACCAGGGTGGGCTGAGTAGTACACTGGACTTGCATATGTTGTTATTGGCGTCCATCCCGTGAATGACAATAAAAGAGCTATACTCAAACTGCAACTTGAAACTGAAACATGAAGAAAAAGGAATACTGCACTGCATACGTGTTTGTGATTTGGGCAGGTAAAATCATCCCGCCGCTTCCTCATTATTCAGTGGTTGTGAGTGGGAGTTCCTCCCTCTTCTAGCTTGAGAGTGGTTCCCCCGGCCGCGTCGGCTGTAGTGGGCCCTTTGTGGTCTACCTGAGGGGGCTTGACGCGTCGGTTCTTTAGCGATTGCGGTCAGCAGCCAGTTGGGTACTGGTATCGGATCCATGTTGGCAAAGGAGAACAGGTCTGGAAGCTCTGAAGGATGCCGCAGAGAGAAGGTATCTGGGCCTTTGCGGACTATGAGGTGGAATGGGTGGCCCCACTTGTATGTGAGACCCTTCTCCCCAAGACCATCTAGCAGAGGCTTGAGCGATCGTCTCATGAGGAGGGTTTTTCTGGAAACATCTGGTAGGAGGTGGACCGCTGCGCCATCGAATTCCAAGACTCCCACCCGCCAGGCCTGCTGTAATATAGCTTCCTTAAGGGTGAAGGAGTGCAAGCAGCATAGGACATCCCTGGGTCTGTCGGATGGTTCTGACCGTGGGCCCAGGGTTCTATGTACTCTCTCTCTGTCTCTCTGTACCCCTCCCTCTCTCAGCTCACCTCTCTCTCAGCATTTCTCTCACACCCCTCTCTCTCAGCCCCTCTCCCTCTCTTTGTTGCTCCTCTCTCAGCATCTCTCTCACACCCCTCTCTCTCAGCCCCTCTCCCTCTCTCTCAGCCCTCCTCTCCCTCTCTCTGTTCCCCCTCTCTCTCAGCATATCTCTCACACCCCTCTCTCTCTCAGCCCCCTCCCTCTCAGCATCTCTCTCACACCTCTCACTCTCGCTGTCCCCTCTCTCTATCGCTCTCTCTCTGTCTCTCTCTCCCCTTCTCTCTCACACCCCTCTCACTCTCTCACACCCCCCTCTCTCTCACACAACCACTCTCTCTCTCACACAACCCCTCTCTTTCGCTCAGCCCCCCTCTTTCGCAATTGTATTTATTTCAGTTTGGGCACTCGGGCTCAAAAAGGTTCGCCATCACTGGTATAGGATATAAAGATAGGTAAATTTAGCCAGGGCCTTGCTCTTTACTAGGCCTGATTGTTTATTCAGGGAATGGGAGTGTCAGAGTAGAGGGGGTGTGGCCGCCTACACTTGGGCTCAGGGATACCACCTCTGCTTGAAAGTGGGTTTTGCTGGAAATAGAGGATGGGCCGAGACCTGAGTGGCAGGAAACCCCATGTGAAAGGATTGACCAATGGTTAATCCATATGGTCAATGGGAGGTCTCTCATAAAAGGGGGGGGGTCACATGTCTTCGGGAGGTTCCGGTTCAGGTTGGAGTTCGGATTCAGGCTGAGGCCTGGGAGTTCAGAGATCCCGGAGCCGGATAGCTGGAGGTAACTCCAGGAAGGCCGAAGTCGGGCCCCTGGAGCAGAAGTCATCATGTAGTTCTGAAGGAATGCCGGACATTAGCTTTCCTGCCCTGCCAGGGCTGTGCTGTGTGACAAAGCTGTGTACATCTTAGAAATGGATGGACGGCAATACAAATTGTTTGCCAGGTAAAACAGCTCCTATATGTTTCAGATGTGTATTAAGGAACAGCAGTTTACCAAACTTTAGGAACCATAAAAAAATACAAGCATGCACTAAACCTCCTACTAATATCTGTAAAAAGTAAAGATATAAAGGAAAGAACAAATGATTGTTTACTGTAAAAAAAAAAAATCATTGTGTGTATATGATATTGGACTACTGTAGCGGGAAATAAATGAATGTCACCTCCGTGCCCAGAGTTTCTAGAAAGTCTGCTAATCAACTTTGGCAGTATTATAGGGGAGAATTATAACCTCAGCCACAATAGTCTCTGTTTTTCATAGACCTTTATCGCCCACCCTGCAAGCATTTAATTAAAAATAATAAAATCTTGGGACGGAGGTTTGCTGCAACCAGAAGACAACTGTGCCGGAACGGCTTATAGCTGGAGACCTTTATCAGTTTTATGTAGCTTCTAAACAGCTAAAAGTACAGGGAGGATATCATTTTTCTGGACGAGGTGCTTTAACATGGAATGAATTAGACAGTGACACTCATATTTTGCCGCTCTCATTTTGGCGGGACTGAGGGACACATTGTTAGAGTTAATTCACAGCCTGTGTGTCGGTATTTTGTTGCCCACCAGAGTCATAAACAGGAAGATTTGAGCCTGGAGTAAAAAAGCAATTTCTCTTATAATTTTGTGGGGAATACTTTTGTTGCCGAGGGGGCCGTAACAGCCGGACGATTGTGGAATGCCCTTGGCATGATATTGTCCAGTTTAGAATGTCATCTATCATGGAACATCAATGCAACAGTGTGGCATGATTGTAAGATAATTGGAATCCTAGTGGTATCTATTATACAATTTCTTTTCATTTTTATTTTTTTTATTTTTCAACATGGTTCCATTGTATGCATAAATCTAGAATTCTAGTCCAGTCCAGAAGACAGAACTACATTGCATTAAATACAATTATTTAAAGGGAACTTGCAGTGAGGTCAATACAAGGTGATTATGACATCAGAAAACCCCTCTAAATTCCTGTGCAAGCCTCTACTTTCTGAAAGTCGCATAAGACTCAACAAGCTCCCCCCCAACTCCCACCCTACTGTGATAAGCACCTACATGTCAAGTGTTGTAGTACCTGTTCTATAAAAGCATTGCAAGGCCAGTAGTTGATCAATTCAGACCCATGTCTCTAACAATTATGCCTTTCAGAAAATAACTTGCAGTGTTTCTTTCCAAAATGGGGTCATGTTGTGAGTGTTTCTCCTGGCCTGGAACTTCGGGGATTCAGAGCAGTACCATGTAACTATGGAAAATCTTAACATCGGGCACATGGAGTGTATGCAAACATGTAGCAATAACTGCTAGGCTGGTAAATACAGTCTCTGATGCCGAGGCATAAGTTGTAAAGCACTGTGGGGCTGCTATGCTCAGAAATTAGCCAGCTCTGTGAGTGAGACAAAAAGAAGGAAGGAAGTGCCACCTAAGTGCAGTATCACAAGGGGGTTTATTAAAACAACGGTTAAAAATACCTACAGAGTGTAAGATAAAAACAAGCTTATCGTGTGCTGGCTCGTCCCCCAAAAGGTCCTGAATCCTGCATGTCCACCGGGTTTAGGCTCCCTGAGAAGTGATGGAAGAGGAATGGACGTTCTTTGCGATGCACAGGAAGTCTACGCCAACCAGCATGGATTTCCTGGTTTTCCAGGAGAGGAAGAAGTCGCTGGGAAAGAACAGGCTACATGCCTGTTTTATTTTTTATTTTTTTTCATAATGTCACCAGTCAGTGTCCCTGATCACTGCCACACCAGTTATATGATGACACTGTACTGCACTGGTGACAGTATGTGAAAAAAAAATTGTGACAAAAAAATTACAACTTCAAAAAACTGGCCATGGCTCTTACTAAATACCTTGGACTGTCTACTTTCCAAAGGGGGGTCATTTGGGTAATATGTCTACTGTCCTGCCATTTTCAGGCCTCAAGAAATAAGATGTCAATACATCAGGATCATCAATTTTCAGATATATATCATATACCATTTTGTAGAGATTTGTACTGTCCTGGTGATTCTAATATACACTATATTGCCAAAATTATTGGGACACCCACATTAACTTTAATGGCACCCCAGTCTTAGTCCATAGGGTTCAATATTGAGTTGGCCCATCCTTTGCGACTATAACAGCTTCAACTCTTCTGGGTAAGCGGTCCACAAGGTTTAGGAGTGTCTATGGGGAATTTTTGTGCAGGCAAGTTTCTAAAGGTGGACAGGGTAGGAGCTGACTGGACATATTGGGATAGGGAGTTCCAGAGGATGAGAGATGTTCTGGAAAAGTCCTGCAGGTGAGCATGGGAAAAGGTAACAAGGGAGCTAGAGAGCAAGATGTCCTGGAAAGAGTGGAGAGGACTATTTTGGCGATATCTGCAGATGAGGTTGTTGATATAGCTGGGAGCGATGTTGTGGATGGCTTTATACATTGTAGTTACTATTTCAATCTGTATACATTGGATTAGTGGAAACCAGTAAAGGGATTGTCAGAGAGGGGCAGCAGTCACGGATCAGTTAGTAAGCTCTATAACAGTGGTTCTTAACCTTGGTCCTCATTACCCCCAAACAGGCCATGTTTTGGTAATTTCTCTTAGATAAAATAGCTGTCCAAATTACCAAGCCACTGACACTGATTTAGAGCACCCGTGCAAGATCAAGAAAAACCTGAAAACATGGCCTGTTGGGGGTAATGAGGTCCGAGGTTAAGAACCACTGCTCTATAAGCTTTGCAGCAGCATTCATAATAGACTGAAGGAGGAGTAGCATATGTAAAGGTAGGCCAGTGAGGAGAGAGTTGCAAAGGCAGGATATAACCAAGGAGTAAATAAGTTGTTTTGTGGTGTTGTTAGTTAGGAAGGGGCAAATTCTGGAAATGTTGCAGAGGTTGAGGCAGAAAGATGTATCCAGTGATTGGATGTGGGGGCTGAAGGAGAGGTCAGAGTCTAGGATTACACCCAGCACCCATGTGTGGAGGAGGGATCAATGGTTGTGCTGTTGATTTCAATGCTAAAGTCATGGGGAGGGGATCGGGGAGGAGAAAATATTACAAGCTCAGTTTTAGAAAGATTGCGTTTGAGGAAGTGGTGGGACATCCATACTGATATGTCGCTCAGTTAATTTGTGATACATGAGGAGACCGAGGGTGTGAGCTGAGGAGTAGAGAGATAGATCTTGGTGTAATTGGCGTAGAGGTGGTACTGGAAGCCATGGGAGGTTATCAACTGGCCCAGGGAAGAGGTGTAGAGAGAGAATAGGAAGGGCCCAAGTACAGAGCCTTGAGGTACCCCAACAGAATGAGGAGCGGAGGCGATGGTGTTGTATGCAGTGATGTAAGTAACTGAGTTAAAATAAACTGAGTTACCTAACGCAGTTACTTTAGAGGGTAACTAGTAATCTAACTGATTACTTTTCCCCTCATGGTAACTCAGTTCCCATTACTTTGGCTTAGTTACCCCAATTACATATACCGCCACTAGATGGCAGTAGTGTAATTCCGGTGTCCTGCCGAAAAAGTTCCCCCGCCGGATAAGGACCCCCTGTACTGCGCAGGCGCAGGGCTTGCGCAGTACGAAGGACTACGGAGCTTCCGAAAATTGCCGAACCTAAACAGCTCTGAGTGAACTCTACACCGCGCAGGCGCAGTTAACATGTAATTGCACGAGGCTATGCCGCACGCTCCTGATGCTCGTGCTACCCTGCAAGGGGCATCTATCGTGTAAGTAAGGGGCGGGTCTAGTATTACTGTAACCAAGGGGCGCATTTATTATTATTGTTATATATCGAGCTCTGCCCATTAATTTAACATTCGCCCTCTTCTGTAACCATCCGCCCCTTACACAATATAATAATAATAGACCCGCCACTTGCTTACACGCTATAACAGATCTGCCCCTTGGTTAGAGTAATAATAGAGAAGCCCCTTGGTTACACGATATATAACAGTAATAATAAATGCGCCCCTTGGTTACAGTAATACTAGACCCGCCCCTTAGTTACACGTATAGAATATTTGAAAAAAAAAAGTCAGTTACTTTGCTGCGTAACTAATTACTTTTCCAATGTAGTAACTGAGTTACTAACGCAATTACTTTTTGGGAGAAGTAATTTGTAACTTAACTAATTACTTTTTTAAAGTAAGATGACCAACACTGGTTGTATGTGACACTGAAAGTGCACTCAGATATGTAAGAGGAGAACCAGGAAAGAGCAGAGTAACGGAGGCCAAGGGAGTGGAGTTTATTAAGGAGCAGGTGGTCAACTGTGTCAAAGGCAGCAGAAAGATCCAAGAGTAAGTATGGAGTAATGACCATTGGTTTAAGCAGTTAGTAGGTCGTTAGTGAGTTTTAGTAGGGCAGTTTCAGTGGAATGTTGTGGGCAGAAGCCAGACTGTAGGGGGTTGAGGAGGTTGTTGTCAGTGAGGCAGCAACTCTAATGCCGCGTACACACGAGTGGAAATTCGGCCAGCAAAAGACAGACAAGAGCTTTCCATCGGAAAATGATACTGTGTGTAGGCTCCATCTGACTTTTTCTGGCCGAATTCCCGCCAGCAAAAGATTGAGAGCAGGTTCTCTATTTTTTGATCAGAATAAGTTCCTATCCAAAAATGCATTCTTCTGTAGCAATTCCGACATGCAAAAAAATCACGCATGCTCAGAATCAAGTACGAGGCGGAATCGCTCGGTATGGTAAAACTACCGTTCGTAATGGAGATGGCACATTTGTCACGCTGAAATGTTTTAAATAGTTTAATGCAGCGTATTCTCTTCTTCTTTATAATGCTAGAAGAATGAAGTTGTTTTGCTGCATATATTCATGCAGAGTTCTCACAAACGTATTTCTTTATTATTTCTCCTGATCTGAATAATCTTTTTGGTTTTTAAAGCCAGATCTCCATAATAATGTTTAGAATTTTGTTTTATAGTCATTTGATTTATTTTTTAATCCAGATCTCCGGTTGTTTATTTATTTTTTTATTATTTTATAGTGATCTCAATATTTACAATTTTTTGTATGTCACGTTTCCACAACACCATTATTATCTTGTATTTGTAAACCTCAAGGAGGTTGGTGTCCCTTGTTAATTTTACATACAGTAATTTTATTGTGAGTAGGCAGGCACATTTCAAAAATACTCTTATTTTAAGAAAAACACATAGACAAGTATTTTCATAAATAAAGTCTACATTTATTCTGGGTCATAATAAAAAAATAAAGAGGGAAGGCAACGCTGGAGAAACAGCTGGAATTTGCGAAGCCTTTGGCCCCCAGGGCAGACATCAACTCTGTGGCTAAAAAAATTGGTAGCTTGAGAAGTTCATATAGAAGGGAGCACAATCTGGTCCAGGACACCCAGACATCAGGAACAGCAGCAGATGACATATATGTCCCCAGGCTATGGTACTACAACAGGCTGTGTGTTCTGTCAGACCAGACTGAAGCCAGGCAATCACTTTCTTGTCTTCCGTGCAACCTTCCCTCCATGCATCCCTGCAGGCTGTGGCTCTGGAGGTGGACTTGTGGCAGGAGGAGGAGGAGGAGGATGGGCGAGCATACATAGGTGGACGTCATCCGGCCACCATTGTCCACTCAACCCCTTATGGATGGCCTCAAAAATATTTTCTTTGAATTTGCGGCGTTGGCCCTCCTCCATTTGCTGCAAATTTGAGGCTATATAGGTGCCATAGGCCTCTACAGCATCGAGGGGGGCTTTCAGGGCCGCATTAGCCTCCTTAATGAGGGCCAGTGCTGCCACATTCCTCTCCTTCTTGGGCCTTTTGGGTGGAAGGTGGAGGGGAGGGACCTGGGATTGGGTGAGGCTGGGCCCCGCCACCTCCTGGCTGACACTTCCCCCTGCCTCCTCCTGTCTGCCACATTCCAGAGAGTCGTCCTGGCTGAGGTTTTCCTGTGTATGAAAAAGGGACATAGTTTTCGTTTTTGGTTTATTAATCCTTTGTTAACACATTTTCAGCTCATATAAAAAGAGGCCAATCTCCATTGTAGAGAATAGAATAGCTGAGCAGCTTTTTATGAGTATTGGCTGTACACTCCTGTGGCCAGAATGGCCTTCTAGCTGTGGACATGCTGACTTATCAGCATAGGTAAA
Source organism: Lithobates sylvaticus (assembly GCA_028564925.1). NCBI lineage: Eukaryota > Metazoa > Chordata > Amphibia > Anura > Ranidae > Lithobates > Lithobates sylvaticus. The sequence goes on along the minus strand of CM053028.1, from coordinate 485,671,273 downwards.
CACAGACAATTCTACATATAATGGAAGACGTATAAAAGACAATATGACTTCAACATGGCTGAACTATTTTTCAAATCACATTAAGGCCTCATGCACACTGGACGTTTTTGGACGTTTTTACATCTGTTGTTTTTAGCTTCAGACATTTTTTTCTGCAGTCAATAAAGCACACCTAGATGGCCTACTATCAACTGTTTTTGGCTGGGGCATGTTTTGGCTGTAAAAAAACAAAAACAAAACTAGTGGGTTCTCAGAGGAGTTTTTCAGCTGTAAAAACGCTCTAATGTCGAAAAACGCTGATAAACGCTAAACGCTCAAAAACGTGGCTTACCAGGTTTTTTGACCCCATTGAGAAAAAAAAAAAACGCTAAACACGCTATTGCAAAAACTTTGAAAAACCCACGCCAAAGCTACTGGCATTTTTATAACCTTATTAAAACATCCAGTGTGCATGAGGCCTAAATATAACCACTTCGGCTCTTACACCCGTTTACCGCCTATGGACCAGACCATATTTCCCATTTCTGCTATGTGTCTGTTTATGAGTCTATAACTTTGTAATTACTTATGATAAAGGATTGAAACATATATTGTTTTTTGGGGGACAAACGGGGGCTTTCTCGTGACCCTAAAGTCATATTTTGAACACAAGTAGCATTAATGTGAGAAAAACATACATTTTATTCTGCTGCTTGCTCTTTTTACTTCTACATTAAAATTACATTTTTGGTACAAAGCATGTTAAAGTTAATTACAAAAGAAATAGTATTTTTTTGCATACATTAAATTTTTCTCATAATTCATCAGTAATGTATAGTTCTTACTGGTTTAAAATAAAACAGATATACCCTAAACCAGTGGTCCCCAACATTTTTGGCACCGGGGACCGACTGCGTAGAAGGAAAATGTGGCACGGCCCGGGAGGGAGTTAAGCGATTTATTGCGGGCATTGGCTGGTGTTGGCGATTCAATCATCCCGCCACCATAGTTGGTATAGTGTCAGGATGATTGAAGCGCATTATTTTTATTATTACATTGTAATATAAAATGAAATAGTTCAACTCACCATAATGCAGAATCAGTGGGAGCCCTGAGCGTGTCACTTGACACTGTCACCTGCCACCAGCTGTAGCTTGTCACTTTCCACGTCACCTGCCACCAGATGCAGAATGTCACTTGCCATGACGCCTGCCACCAGATGAGGATGTCACTTGTCACACTGCCTGCCAACAGATGAGGATGTCACTTGTCACACTGCCTGCCACCAGATGAGGATGTCACTTGCCACACTGCCTGCCACCAGATGAGGATGTCACTTGCCACACTGCCTGCCACCAGATGAGGATGTCACTTGTCACACTGCCTGCCACCAGATGAGGATGTCACTTGTCACACTGCCTGCCACCAGATGAGGATGTCACTTGCCACGCTGCCTGCCAGAAGATGAGTATGTCACTTGCCACGTCGCCTGCCAGTGCCACCAGATGTGTATTGTCACAGCATTGGTGGCAGCACTGGTCTATTTAGCATAGAGGCAGGCCTCTGTACAGTGCTCGGTTCTAAGTGAGAGCAGGAGAGCAGTGATGCTGTGCGAGCAGTGAGAGAGAGATGATGTCAGCTCTGCTCGCCAGCCAGCTTCTCTCATCCACCCGCCCGCCTCTCTGATCCACCCGGCTCTCTCATCCGTCTGCTCGCCTGCCTTGCTCTCTCATGCCGCCTGTCCCCCACAGCCCTGCTGCAGAGAGGCCACGACCCGGTGGTTGGGGGCCCCTGCCCTAAACCATGTATTTTTAACAGTAAATCCTTAAAGATAACAATGTAGATATGTGTGTTATAAAAAAAAATTCCAGCAAATAATTTAAAATAGAGACATGGAACAGGAGATGAAACTGTTAAATAGTGATTTATATAGGTTGAAATGAATGGGTTAAGTAGTAAAAAAAAAAAAAAAAAAAGAGCATGTCCTGGTTAATTAGGCGTTAATTCCCTGTGCGCACAATAAAAACTTTCCTCTGTCAGCAGCAGCTCTCTTACTCACAAATCTGTCTGACTACTATGTTACTTGTTTGTTGTTTTGGCTTAAAATGTTACATTGAACCCTCACAGAGATTGTCTGTCAGAGTGATCATTCAGGCTGGGTTCACACTATAGTTTCACTGCATAGTTTCGGGTTTCACCGCATCCAATTCGCATAGCAGGAGATTGTGACCGTCTCGCTATAGAGCCGGTTCAGCCTGGGTTCACACTGTAGCGATGCGGGAACCAGTGTCATTCCAGCGCCAATTCCTGCATCGCATCTCCCCCGCAGGCATTTTACATTGATTTACATGAACCGATGCGGGTGTCAATACAATGTTAAGTGCGAACTGTGGATTCAGACAAGAATCAGATTGAATGGGTGAGAACACCCATGCGAACCGATTCCAGTGCGGGGAAAAAAAAGTCCCTGCACCTTTTTTGTGCGAATCCAATGCAAGTTCAGCCATACAAACTGCATTGCACAGACATGCCACCACAGTGCGAATGTGACTCGCATGCAACGTCTGTGTTCACTACAGTGTTAACCCCGGTGCGAATTGCACAGGAGCCCTGTGCGTCTTTTGGTCCGTTTCATGTCTAAATTCAGCCCAAAACTCAGGCTGAAATCGGACCTGAAACGGTGAATGGAGATGCACCGGGCTCCTGCTGTGAGCCGCTGCGTTCCTAAGTGTGAACCCAACCTCAGTGAGGAAGGCTTCTGACTAGCTCCCAGTTCATAGGATCTCACAGGCTGTGCACAGTAGCTAAGCTGAAGGAGATAAGAAAAGATAGGAAAGTGCAGGACATACAAGAAACGTCATGTGTACAGAGGAGGGGGTTTTATGGACTTTGTAAGACACCCAAAGGTAGGCAACTGGATATATGTAAAATATATATTTATATCCCCTTCCAATTAAAGCATTTAAATAAATAGTACCCTAGACAATGATTCCAAGAGGAAAACAAATCAAACACAGAGATTTCTTGAATTTTGTCATTTTTGCAGTATCTGGTGTGGATCCAGGTGACTTTTCCTTCAAGTTTTGCAAAACTGTACATGAAATAGACGCTGTATTGTGTCTGCAAACATTTCCTTGTATAAAAATCTATTTTAATAGTCCACAAGTGCCCTTTCTTTAGTTTATGAAATCCTTCCAAACTGTTAGGATCTGGAATTGGGGAGAAAACATATAAATTCGCTTGTCAAAAACCTTAAAAGATTATTAACATTTTCTGTGAGATTGGAATAGAGAAGTGGTTCTCAACCCTGAAGTACCCCCAACAGGCCATGTTTTGGGAATTTCTCTTACATAAAATAGCTGTCCAAAATACCAAGCCATTGACTCTGATTTAAAGAGGAAGTAAAGCCTCTTAAAAAAAAAGAAAAAAAAAAAGACACTCTGCAAGGCAAAGGCATAATGAGCTAGTATAGCATACTAGCTCATTATGAAAAACTTACCTGAAAACGAAGCCCCGAAGCCGTCCTTATCCTCGATCTTCTTCGCCGCCATCCAGGGCCGGAGTGACTTCCGGGTCTCGCCGCTCCAGCGCTATCATTCGCTGGAGCGGCGAGACGTCACTCCCGCACATGCGCACGAGATCGGCATATCGCCGTGATCTCGGCATCTTCAGTGCGCCCTCAGTGAGCCTGCGCGCCGCTGTCTACGGCGCATGCGCCGTAGACAGCGATGCCTATTCATCGCTAAATATCTCCTAAACATGTAGGTTTAGGAGATATTTATTGGACTACAGGTAAGCCTTAATCTAGGCTTACCTGTAGGCCAAAGTCATATGGAAGGGTTTACTTCCACTTTAAAGCACCTGTGCAAGATAAAGGAAAACCTGCAAACATGGCCTGTTGGGGGTGCTTGAGGACAGGGTTGAGAACCATTGGAATAGAGGACTTCAACTGCTGAGACAAAATATAAGCAAGTGAGTGACACAATCCCAAACAAAATCTCATAATCTCATAGGGAGAGAGTCCAATATCCCTTAGGGGCTTAATAAAATATTAAAAAACATTCAGGCAATAGTTGTCTAGTTTCTTACTCTACTTTTTTCCACTACATTGTAGACAGTAGGGGGTGTAAATAAAACCTCAAAACTTCTAGTAAGCACTCTCCCATAAAAATAGTTACACTGTTATTATGTACTACTTCTGATAACACTTGTACGCTGGAATACAGAGCATTCTTCTAATGCCCTGTACACACGATTGGAAATTCCGCCAGAAAAAGTCAGATGAGAGCTTTTGGTCATAAATTCCGACCGTGTGTATGCTCCATCGGACTTTTTCTGGCGAAATTCCCGCCAGCAAAAGATTGAGAGCATGTTCTCTATTTTTCGACGTGCAAAATTCCTACGCATACTTGGAAACAATTCGACGCATGCTCGGAAGCATTAAACTTAATTTTCTCGGCTCGTCGTAGTGTTGTACATCACTGCGTTCTTGACGGACGAAAGTTCAAAGTATGCAAGCCAAGCTTAAGCAGAATTCCGTCGGAATTCCATCCAAGTTTTTTCCGACGGAAAATCTGCTCGTGTGTACAGGGCATAAGTGATAAACTGCATACAGGCGGTCCCCTAGTTACATACATCCGACTTACAAACGACTCCTACTTACAAACGGAGGAAGACAACAGGAAGTGAGAGGAAATCTACCCCTAGGAAGGGAAATTCACTTCTGTAAGGCTGGCTTCACACTGGGGCGGTGCGGGGCGGCGACGGTAAAGCAGCACTATATTTAGCGCTGCTTTACCATCGTTTTACCCGCGGTATGCGGCCGCTAGCGGGGTGGTTTTAACCCCCGCTAGCGGCCGCAAAAGGGTTAAAAACCTCCGCAAAGCGCCGCTGCAGCGGCGGTTTGCGGGCGGTATCCCCGCGGTTTCCCATTGATTCCAATGGGAAGGAGCGGTATAGGAGCGGTGAATACACCGCTCCTTCACCGCTCCAAAGATGCTGCTAGCAGGACTTTTGTTGCGGTCCTGCTAGCGCACCGCTCCAGTGTGAAAGCCCGCCGGCTTTCACACTGGAGTGAATGGGGCCGGTTTTTTCAGGCGGTATACAGGCGCTATTTTTAGCGCCGTACCGCCTGAAAACCGCCCCAGTGTGAAAGGGGCCTAAGAGTCAGTATGGGAATAACGTGCCTCCACTGAAGCTTTATCACCAATCCTTGTTTCCACAACAACCCAAAATTTTCCAAATCCAATTGTCACAGGGACAGAAAGTGAGGTGAAATCTTCTGAACAAGGGCACAGACAGCAAAACAAACGTTACAGGGGTGTTAACCCCTCCCTATGCTATCAAAAAAGCTTAAAATATTTTTTTTGGCTGGAGTTACTGTTCCGACTTACAAACAGATTCAACTTAAGAACAAACCTACAGTCCCCATCTTGTTTGTAACCCGGGGACTGCCTGTACTCACTACTCAGTATGGGTATCGCCACCCCCAGTATAAAACCAGGATCAAATCTACAAAAAATTAAATATCTGGGTCTATAGGGAGTGTGTCCTGCACGGGCTCACAGCAGCTGATTCCTACATCATCAATTTAACATGTGTTTTTTCTTTGTCCCCAGCCTCCTCCAATAGAGGCAACAAGGTAGCTTCATTCAAACGTATGCATTTTTCATTGTTAGATTGGTACATAAACAACAGTACAAATTCATATTTTGAACCTTTCATTAGACAAATATTTAGTTTAGCTGTTTGCAATATTTGGGAATGTGGGACCATTAAAAATCAAATAACTGACCAAAATAATGTCTGTAAACTTTGTATAGAAGCACCTTGCTACTACTATTTTGATGTATTGGGGTGAACCCTTCATTACTGAGTCCAGCTTGCATAAATGTATTACAACAACTTGTTTTTTTCCATCATGCGGTTTGTGTAAGAACTCCAGTTTATTTAAAAAATATATATATATTCTTAAAATAATGGGTCCCTTTTTCCAAAGCACTCACAAGGAAAAGGGGACACATTATTTCACAATCCACACATTCTGCTTTGGATTTCAAAAATAAAAAAAATAAAAACAAAAAGTACCAACAATCTGTATATGACAAAACAAAAAAATCATCAGCCAGATCAAAAACTATAAAACAGCTGGCTGTAGGTGGCATCTATCCTAACAGGGTGTGTGGACTTGGTATGATGGGTCTGTTATATTTTAATTTGATTTATTACTCTCACATCATGGACCACACATCAAGTTACTATCAGACCTTTAGATTTCATTTTTGTGGAAAACTTCTTATGTATCCCATCCATCTTGGCTTTGTTACATATTATGGCAGCTATATTCCAATTAACATCCTAATCCTAATCTAAACTAACCTCATATTACAGATTTTCCCAATAACCTGTATTTCATTTCCAATCAAAGGTTGTCTAAACCTATTAAAATATATCTATATTATTAATAAAAGTGTTAACATCATATCAGAAATTAATACTTAAGTAATAATATCACACCCTAATTCTAATATATCTCCATAAATATATATCCTTAAAGGAGGACATTTAACTTGATGTCCCTTTTTTAATTGCAGTTTCCACTATCAAAGGATATTCAATTTGTGTAATACACATTTAAATGTAAGCCTCATTTTATCATGTTTGGAAAACAGATTCAAAATTAATTAATTGTGATCACATTGTTTAACATTAGTTCTCCATTTGCAGACTGGAGGGGATAGTGCAACCCAACATTCAGCATAACAGCAGAAAGTGAAAGTAAACCGAATGTAAAGCAGGAAATGTCTCCTTCCCCATGCTACTGTAGTCCAGCACCTGGCTACACATAGATACTGGTAGAATTTACCTTTAATTTCCCTTTAAATTTTGGTCAGGCCCCGCGCCAAAATGGTTAGTGCTTGCACCTGATTCATGCAGCTGTCACAGCCAGGCACCGAGGTTGGAGTGGCCATACTGGACACTCCTTCCTTAGTGCGCTTCTACTCTCCCCATCACTGCCCCATAACACTGAGCGACGTATGGCAAAGGCTGATGGGGAACCGAGAGACTAGTTCCCCATCAGGTCTGTCTTGCTTTTTATTGACAGCGCATGGCAGTGGGCAGATCCATAGCCACTATTCAGTCCAATAGCAGCTTTTGAATCAGCCCACTGCTGTGTGCTTTCAATCAAAAGTAAGAAGGACCTGATGAGGAACTAGTGTCTCAGTTTGTCAGGCCTGGGCTCAGCCCTTCCTTCTCAGAGCTGGCCGCTCAGCTGTTGGCTAATTCTCAGCTCTTATCTCTCCCCAGTTTCTCAGCTGTTGATGATATCCTGCTTGTCAGTCCTGCCTACTTAAGCCATACAGCTCAGTGGATCTCTGCCTTCTCCTTGGTCAACATCACAAGAGACAATCTCCTGCGTTCCTGTTTAAAGACTTGCTTTGCTGACATCCCTTCTGGCTCCAGATCCTGCTTGCTGTTCCACTACATTGATCCCTGACTTTAAGCTTGGCTGGCTATTCATTCCGGTTACTGAACTTTGGCTATGTTTTGACTAAGTTTGTTCTTTTTACTTTTATTATTAAACAAGTGTGATTTAACTGTACTTCTGTCTCCATCTGATTTCATGGTTTCTGACACAGTCCCCCCTTTTTAGGCACTATTTTCTTCAACCCCTTTGTTTACATCTAGCTTTCAGCCAGCCAGCAGTTGAATAAGACCACTCAGGCCTGGGATACAGCACTGTGCGGGAAGAACAGCTTCCCAGCACCACCATGCCCCACTCTGAGTACTGGTATACCTCTGTACACCAGTTTAGAGTTGGTATTAATTACCACCAGCTTCCTAACCTGCGAACTGGCAGTCATTTTTTAAGAACCTGTCACTGCCATAATAACAGGTTCTTAGAGTGGTGGTAGTCAGAAATACCTGGATTTGATGCAAATGTCAGTAATGCTACCAAAACTGGAACAAATGCTAACCTAAATAAGGAGCAGGTACTACAAAACGACAAAAAAAATTTTTTTTAGGCTGGGTTCACAGCATCGCCACATGCGGCTCCCAGCAGGGGTCCAGTGCGTCCTCGTTTACCATTTCAGGTGCAATTTCAGCCCACATTTTTGACTAAATTTGGACCTGAAACGGACCAAAAGATGCACAGGGCTCCTGTGCTAATTCGCACCACCAAAGCCGCAGCGGAGATATGTGAACTGGCCCCATAGAGAGCCAGTCAAAATCTCCTGCTATTGTGAATTGGATGCGGGGAAACCGACATCCAATTCGCAATGGTGTGAACCCAGCCTTAAGCTTTATTGAATTCCCCTGACTAGGACTGTAAAGTAAAGTCCTATGTAAAGTGCCTCCAAAGAACCATAGATGCCATTTATATTACATTTATTCATACTATTATTATTTACACTGTATGTTTGTTATTGGGAGGCTGCTACCAAACTGAAATTTGTGTCCTGTGGAGGGTTATTTGTTAATTGGGAGTATTGGATTGGTGGACAGGCAGTACAAGAGACAGTTCATTTTTAAAGAATAACTAAAGTTTTTTTTTTTGTTTTGAACAGAGTGAACAGGGATTGGAACACCTGTCAGGGAAATTCACTGACTCTGTTTGTCCTGTTTACCATTATCATTGAAAGTGAAAATAAAATAAAAATCCCAAAAGTTTGGCTCTCCCCAGAACATTAACCACTTGCCGCCCGTCCATTGTCAAATGACGTCGGCAAAGTGGTTGCAAAATCCTGACAGGACGTCATATGAAGTCCTCAGGATTTTGAGCCGCTGCGCGCCCCCGGGGGCGCGCATCGCGGCTTTCGTGGTTGCGGGGTGTCAGTCTGACACCCCGCAACTACGATCTTGGTAAAGAGTCTCCGACGGAGACTCTTTACCACGTGATCAGCCGTGTCCAATCACGGCTGATCACAGTGTAAATAGGAAAAGCCGGTAATCGGCTTTTCCTCACTCGCGTCTGTTAGACGCGAGTAGAGGAGAGCCGATCGGCTGCTCCTCTGACAGGGGGGGTCTGTGCTGATCGATTATCAGCGCAGCCCCCCCGAGGATGCCCACACTGGACCACCAGGGACGCCGCCAGACCACCAGGGATGTGCAATAAAAAGGTATGCCACCGGACCACCAGGGATGACACACAGTACCCCCAATGGATGCTAATCAGTGCCCCTAATGGATGCCAATCAGTGCCCACAATGGGCATCACTGATTGGCATGCATTATTGTTTGGCACTGATTGGCATCCATCAGTAAAAAACAATGCTGCCTATCAGTGCCTATCCGTGCCACCTATCAGTGCCTATCCGCGCCGCCTATCAGTGCCCATCCATGCCGCCTATCGTGCCCATCCATGCCGCCTATCGTGCCCATCCATGCCGCCTATCAGTGCCCATCCGTGCCGCCTCATCATTGCCCATCCGTGCCGCCTATCCGTGCCCATCCGTGCCGCCTATCCATGCCAATCCGTGCCGCCTATCCATGCCAATCTGTGCCAGCTATCAGTGCCAATTTGTGCCACCCATCAGTGCCCATCCGTGTCGCCCATCAGTGCCGCCTATCAGTGCCCATCAATGCCACCTCAGTGCCACTTCATTGGTGCCACCTCATCGGTGCCCATCAGTGCCGCCTTATCAGTGCCCATCAGTGCAGACCTATCAGTGCCCATCAGTGAAGGAGAAAACGTACTTATTTACAAAGTTTTGAAACTGAAACAAAAAAAAAACATTTATTTTTTCAAAATTTTCGGTCTTTTTTTATTCGTTTAGCAAAAAATAAAAAACGCAGAGGTGATCAAATACCACCAAAAGAAAGCTCTATTTGTGGGAAAAAAATGATAAAAATTTAATTTGGGTACAGTGTTGCATGACCGCGCAATTGTCATTCAAAGTGTGAGAGCGCTGAAAGCTCAAAATTGGTCTGGGTAGGAAGGTGTTTAAGTGCCCAGTATTGAAGTGGTTAATAGAGGGGAAATCTTCCAATAGGGACACTCTTACTGGGGGGGGAACGAGATTCCCTTAAATTACCGGGGATTTTCTCTCACTTCCTGCTGTGACAGGAAGTGAAGAGAGGTCTCCCCAATAGGACACAGGGATTATAACTATCCCTTAATATATCCGAAATGAAAAAAAAAGTTTTGCCTATAGTTCTACTTGAATACCCTAATCATGAGTTTTGTTCACTATGATGTGGCTTATGGCTAGTAACAGCACTTCCTAGTAAAGCTATGATGTCGTCCCAAATCTCAACCCATGACTATAACTGTCATTCATGTTTTAGGTGCTCAAAGCTACTATAGCATATGGAGGTGCAAAATGTATTTATTTCTTTTTTCCAAAATTCTAGAGCTTTCAGTGAACCTTCCCTATTTTGCATTGAAGTCAATTAGATAAGCTAAATGAATGAGATGCACCATCACTTGGCTAATTCAGGGCAAAACAACCATATCAGGCAACTGTTATATCATGTGTGTTGGCAGTCACAGTGAATTTAGACATTTGGCTGCTTATTCAGCCACCCGGAGAGAGTCAGACTCTTTGTCTACAACAGACAGTGCTAGAGCTGCGCTTAGGTCAATAATGCCGCAGTAATATATGTGTGAATGAGTGTAGGTTAGAGCTGCAAGGTCCTTTACACAGACAGTTATAAAACATGCTAGAAGCATCTTATCAGATAATTACTTCGTTATTAATTCATGAAATAAGGTCTGCAGGATGGATTAATGAGGACCGCTGACTTGCCTGCTTACATTCAGTATTGAATCCCTGCAACACATTTAACCCCTACAAATTATACCTAGTGACATTATGTGATCACTAAGTGTCACCTGGGATCGCTACCTATATGAACTCCTAAAATTATCGACAGGATCTACCTGGGCCACTTGAATGATAGTGCATTTTCCTCACGTAAAGTTGTAAAAAATAATGCAGACATTTAGGGTTCATTCATACGGGAAAATATTACTGTTGCCGATCTGTGGTGCATTGCTTTTCAGAGGATGTCTGACAGGCAGTGAGAAGGGGACTTGTCATCTCCTCCCTGCCTGTTTTATCCCTCAAAATGCCAGCCCACTAGATGAAACAAGTGTTGAATGTGGTTGCAGGGAAGCCCCTTCAACTGAATGGGTCGCATTGAGCGGCGGCACCACCCTTTACTTTTTGCCATGAAGCAAGCAAATGTTTGTGTTTAGGTGGGAGTTAAATTGTGGCTCAGCTCCCTGCTTTTATGGACCCTGGCCGCCCGTGTGAAGGAGCCAACAGTGTAACCCAAGTTAGGCTCTTTTTACATTAGGGCGTCTCCAAAGTCACACGATTTCCAGTGTGACTTTGGAGCATGACTTCGATGCTAGTTTTGGTGCGACTTTGATCTGACTTTACACTCTCTGGACCAAAGTCGCATCAAAAGTCGGACCATAGTGCAGGAAACTTTTCTGAAGTTGCAGCAACTTCTGTAGTGTCAGTAGGAATGGCTCTCATGGAAATACATTGAATTTCACATGTCTTGCGACCTGGAGTCTCACTAGTCAGATCCCAAGTCACATAAGTGTGAAAGGAGCCTTAGTAAGAATATATGCAGTTTTTATGTTTATTTATGTTAATCTACAAAGCACCTAAAAATAGTAGTTACATGGTAACTGTTATGTTATGTGCACTACTATGCCCCGTACACACGAGTGGATTTTCCGGCGGAAAAAAATTGGATGTTTTTTCCGACGGAATTCCGCTCAAGCTTGGCTTGCATACACATGGTCACACAAAAGTTCTCTGAACTTTCGACCGTCAAGAACGCGACGACGAGCCGAGAAAATTAAGTTCAATGCTTCAGAGCATGCGTCGAATTGTTTCCGAGCATGCGTAGGAATTTTGCGTGTCGGAATTGGTACAGACGATCGGAATTTCCGATCGGAACTTTTTCCGACCGAAAAATTGAGAACCTGCTCTCAATCTTTTGCTGGCGGGAATTCTGCCAGCAAAAGTCCGATGGAGCATACACACAGTCAGAATTTCCGACCAAAAGCTCACATCGGACTTTTGCTGGTGGAATTTCCGATCGTGTGTACGGGGCATTACTGTAGTAACTCATTTTCATCCAATACATAGTAACTACAAACATCGTAAAATCAGCCAGAAGACTGCAGAAAGAAAGCTACGTTTAATGGGATTTAAAATAAAAAAATAACTCAACCCTGTTATGATTTTTTTTTTTAAAGGCCTATATACTATACAAGAAGGCAGTAAATACTCTATTTTCCCACTCTGGGCCAGTTACTGGACTCACAAAATCTGGTAGGAAATTGACAGTGATCCCCTGCAGCGCTCAATAGTTCCACCCTCCGACCTCACGTCACTGCATGAGAGGATTGTGATGTGAGGTCAGAGGGAGGAACCAGTGATAGCTGCAGGGGAACCAAGGAAACCCCGCCCCTAGAAACTACAGGTTCCCAGAGGACTTCATGGGACCAATTCCCATGGCGGAGCGGGCATTCGGAAAGTTTAGTATTTACTACCACCTTCTACTTTAAATTATAAAAAACTGCAACAGGGCCGATTTAAACGTTAGATCTAAAATGAGACATTGATGGAGGAAAGCGGGACATTGGCGTCTCCAGCTTTCATATTTAGGGGGGGGCACATGGGGGGACAGGGACAAAAGTAGGGGGGCAACTATAAAATGCAATTATATATATATATATATATATATATATATATATATATATATATATATATATCCTGGGGCCCTTTACTACGATCCCACAACAGGTCTTTTCACATGTTCTGCAGTGAGCTCCCTTCCTACTGTATTGGGGCCCCCCCAGGGTGGCAGAAGAGATATGTCACCAGCATACCAAGAATTTAGGGTTGCAAAGGTTGTCTTGCCACCGGGCCTTGGTGTTCTGCCACTGGTGTTCCCCAGCCTCCTCTTGCTGTCCTGCCCCTGCTATTGACAGCGCTGGTCTGGCATCTGTCTCTTTGGCAGCGGCAGCAGTCTATTAGGACCTAGTGCTGGTGACATTATGGGTGCATGCAGGGGAAGGCTGGCACTATTTGTTGTAGAGAGCCGAGCCCCCAGCTGGTCACCTAGCAGCAGTAATGCTGTATAACCTTCTCTGTTGACATGCTCAACGGGATGTGATCCAGGTGATGCTCCCAGTCAGATCTAATAAACACAGTATTTATTAGTATCAAGAGTACAACCACATCCACCGTATGTTCAGCCATGTGGGCTCTATGCCTGTAAGGTGTGGGCTTCGATCAATAAAATCACTATGATATTTAACACTAGGATTTGACTAGGAGCATCACCTGCATTGCATCACGATCAGCATGTCAGAGAAGGCTGCACTGCTGCTAAGCAACCTGCAGAGAGGTCAACTGTCTACTCTACAACCATTAGAGATGGGCTCGGGTGTGTTTGAAATCCCACATGCCCAATCCCGCCAGGAAGCCGACACTGCACACAGCTAATCACAGGCAGTGAGACATTTCTGATCTGTGCAGCTGCGGACCGGGAAATGTCTCACTGCCTGTGCAGTGTGGGCTTCCTGGCAGGCTCGGGCATGTGGAATTTTGAACATGCCCAGCTAATCTCTAACAAATTGTGCTGGCCCTCCTGTACATCATCCCCATAAAGTAACCAGGACTGGGTTCCAATGTGCCACCGCTGCCATGGAGACAGAGACCAGCGCTGTGAATAGCCGGGACAGGACAGCAACTCTGGTAGTTCCAACACTGGTCCACACTCGGAGGATTACCCCAACCACCTATAATGTGTAGATGGGAGAATTGGATAATTTCTTTTTTTTTCATTCAACCTACTAGTTAAATGAAAAAAGTGATCAATGTATGGGCTGCCTAAGTGCTAAGACCAGCCATAGGCAGTTTAAATCTCAGCTGGTTCAGCAGGAACTGGCTAAGATTGTAACCATTAATGAGCACGCTGAATGTACCAAGTTGATCGTCAAATTGGGAACAACCAGCCTGCCAGATACTCTTATGATTATCACTAGTGGTTGCTATAGCCACTAGTGATGATAATCACTGTTTGTTGGGAGAATACAATTGCTGGGAAGGAACGATATTCCCCTGTCACCACTGTCTGTGTTGATGGGGGAATCATGCAAGTTTCTTTCCTGCAATCTGTGGATGCAGGAAAGAAATTTGCACCATCTATTACCTGCCTAACTGAAAGTGAAAGTAAATTGTGAAGGTCTTGAAATAACAGGCAAGGGGGAGGGACAGATGGGGGAGAGAAGGGATGGAGATAATACAGTTCAGTGATTACAGGTTACTGCAGTGCACACACTTACCCACGGGTCTAGGCTAGAAGCTCAGGCATCATTGACACACAGCCAGGAATGCTGCTGATTTTCATATTTCCCGCCCACACATCCCCTCTCTTTAGATACAGCTGCATGCCGGGCATAGTGTGGGAGGGACTGGAAGACTCAGGAGGAACAGGGGCGGGGGAGGAGGAGGAGCTGCATTCATCTCTGCTCTAACGGGCCGATTTAGACTGAAACGTTAGATCTAAAATGAGACATTGATGGATGCAAATGAGGATGCAGGGGAAGGAGCAGATCGGGGGGCTGTGGTTGTGTGAGCGCTCGCATTATGCAGTGTCAGCGAGCAGAGGGAGGGGGGAGGAATCACCCGCAGGAGCTGACTGGGGATACTCTCCCTCTCAATAGAGACTGTGTTACTCCAGCAGTGGCCTGAGTAGGATGTGGCGCATCTGCTACGAATGCAAACAAAAAGACATTGCCTTTTTGTAAAAAAAAATATAATTTTTTTTTTTGGTGCACCATGCCCCCCCCCCCGTCGCCATTGCCCCCCCCCCCATATCATGACAATAGTGAAGACCTGTTCATGCACCATGCGTGCCATTAGCTGTATAATATTTTTGCTTTTTGTCCAGGAGGTTATCTACAGTCATGAACTCCTCTCTTCTCCTACTGGCTTATTTATATATCATTTTCTGCATTACATTTCCAGCCCATTTATATGCAGAGGAAATTTATTGCCGCCTATTTACAAGAATTAAGTTACCACAGGCAATGTCCTTTATAAATATGCAGAGAGTCCTTGACAGAGTGTCAGAGAATTATTCAGTTTATAATAGGATGGAGTCAAACCCAAGATCCGGACCTAGGCTGTTCAGAAAGCAATTTATGTCTTACACTGCAGTATTTACACCAAGAGATGAGAACGGGGATGATGGATATAATGCACAATTGTAGCAAAAGTTGCCCAGAATAGGACACTCGTAGATAAGTAAAGGGGTAACTACAATAGAAGAGGTGCACAATATACTAGGGTGCACTGGACAGGTATCAGTCAAGGGCTGGGGGCCCCTTTTCACAAACACTGCTTCTTTTTAAGTTTTGAACACCTGCACTTCTCATTGTGGAAGGTTACCTAATCCATTATGTGACAAGAAGCTGCATCCTTATGCCCCATACACACGGTCGGAATTTCCGACGGAAAATGTCCTATCGGACCATGTCGTCGGAAAATCCGACCGTGTGTGGGCTCCATCGGACTTTTTCCGACGGAAAAAATTTGAGATCCTGCTCTCAAATTTTCCGACAACAAAATCCGATCAGACTTTTTCCGATCGTGTGTAGAGAATTCCACGCATGCACAGATCAAATTATGAGACCAAAGCTATTGGCTAAAAGCCTCTACGTAGTTCCGTCGTGCGCAATGAACGTCACCACGTTCAGAATGATCGGATTTTCCGACAACTTTGTCCGATCATGTGTATGCAACACCAGTGTCAGACAAAATCCGTCGGAAAAAATCTGACGGATTTTGTGGTCGGAATTTCCGACCGTGTGTACGGGGCATTACACAGAAGCACTGTGAAAAGCCTGCTGATTTTACAGATTTTTTTTGTTGCCTGAATTGTACCAAAGCAAAGGTCTAATTGCATTACAACCCTGCAACGGTTCTTTTTTTTTCTGGTGTCACACTTTTTTTGGCACATTACCAGAACTAGCATCACTCAGTACTTTTAATAAATGACAGATCTGGTGATGAAGTGTCCTGTATTCTGATGTAGCTGCGACTTCAACTAAACTTCATAAATAAATGTAACAGGCGGTGTTCTCAGAAGGGCGATTAAAGAAATAAGCCTGCGACAAACATCGGGGTGATAAATTTGTGGCATAGGATTTAACACTGCTGGGCTTGTACTGATAACACTAAAATGTTTAATTAAGTTGGTGATTAAACCATGTCCTCTGCAGCACCCCGGGATGAGCCAGAGGGCTGATGATTAAATGTGTTTGTTTTCAAGCATTTTGATGTGTTTATTATGGAATTTATTGTTTTATTAAACTATCCCGGTTGAACGATGTATACTAATGCATTTCTGATTAAATTAAAAGCAGGAGTCAGTTTTAAAAAGCGCAAGGGACTGTATATAACTTCACCGCTGTAGGTGCGACATTTATCAAAATCACTTCAAAAGAAGAACTCTTTGTGAAATTGTCTTATGGGTTTTTAATTGAATGGATGTTTAGATAAATTAATCCTCTAAATCAGACTTTTCCAACAATTTTTTTTTATTATTCTTTTAATTATAGGAAAACGCACAAGGTAATGGCACAGTGAGATCAAGGCACACCATGTAATCATGTTTATGGTATTCATAGACATTTGTGGGCTTGCAAGCCTTCCCTGATGGTTATCATTGGATAAGCTGGAATGGAAGCGTAGGCAGGTGCAGTCTGCTTTCTCCACTGCAGGTGGCACTCTTCTGCAGTTGGAGAGGAGGTCAAGAGGAACAGGGTTCCTCTATGGTTTCCTGGGTCACCGTGGGAGCTATCCAGTTGGATGCTGCCATTTCATGTGACTCTAGCAGCCACCTTGGGTCAGGCAGAGCCTATTTAAGGCCCAGGTTCCCAGGTTTTTGCAAGTGGGTAGAATAGGGACAGGTACCCTGCCTGGTGGGGACAGCACTAGCAGCAGGGAAAGGTTTCTGACGAGGAGGGAAAGCATAGGTCTCTCAACTTCTCTGGACATCTTCCTGCTTGGACACAAGGCCGCCAGGCCGCATTTTGCCCTTCTCAATAGGCACTGTCAGTTTGGCTAAAACCAGCTCTCTGCACGCTGTTGGACCTGTGAGTGCTGTGAGCTTGGCTGCCTTCCCACCGGGTTAAATGTGAATAGTCTTTGCATTATTGCAATACAAGTTCTTTCATCGCACTTGGATTGTGTGTGTTATTGCCGCCGCACCTCACCTACAGGCATGCAGTCGTCAACATTACAATTGTAACAAAACAAGAAGTTAACAATTATAAGGAAATTGCGAGTCCAACCCTGTGTGGTCTGCGATTTTAGAGTTTTCTAGAGATCGATCCAGGAAGGGAGAGAAATTATAAGGTAGAACAGGGGGACTGGGGTGGAATGGAGGGGGGAGGTGTGGGGAAGAGTGCAGGTAGTAGGGCAGAGGAG
The DNA here is from genome assembly GCA_028564925.1 of Lithobates sylvaticus. Lineage (NCBI taxonomy): Eukaryota > Metazoa > Chordata > Amphibia > Anura > Ranidae > Lithobates > Lithobates sylvaticus. The sequence goes on along the minus strand of CM053028.1, from coordinate 485,653,823 downwards.
GAAGAGCTCTGGGGGGGGGGGGGGGCAAACAGAGGGGAAATGCTAGTTGGGGCTATGGAAGGGAAGCTTGAGTGTGGCCAAGCATCCAGGGGTTTTTCTCAACTGTTAACATTGAGGTACCCTTGAAATAATGTTCTGGGCTGAGGAACCCATGCTGATATTTACTATACCTACAGCTACATTATTATGGTGGTCAATGGGAAGAATGCTTTTTACTATGTACAAAAACCACAAAGGGTACCAATGTACTATCTCACAATCAATTCATTGAAACACAATATATAAATAAAAATGAAATGAAATAATAATAATTGAAATGGATGAAAATATTAGTGGTCACAAGACAATAATGATAAAAGTCCACAATGGATAAATGTCCAAGAAAAAAGTCCAATCAACAATGAATGGTGCTGGATTTGCAAGCTGGGATAATAAATCCAAGGGTTGTGTTCGCTGTCACTAAGGCCCCTTTCACACTGGGGCATTTTTCAGGCGCTACAGCGCTAAAAATAGCGACTGTATAGCGACTGAAAAAATCCGGCCCCTTTCACTCCAGTGTGAAAGCCGGAGGGCTTTCACACTGGAGCGGTGCGCTAGCAGGACAGTCAAAAAAGTCCTGCTAGCAGCATCTTTGGAGCGGTGAAGGAGCGGTGTATTGAAATCAATGGGACAGCGCGCTTTGCGGGCGGTTTTAACCCTTTTTCGTCCGTTAGCAGGGGTTAAAACAGCACCGCTAGCGGCCGAAAACTGACACTAAAATGACGGTAAAGCAGTGCTAAATATAGCGCTGCTTTACCGCCGACGCCGCTCCCGCCCCAGTGTGAAAGGTGCTTAAGGGCTGCTCCTCTCAGGAGTGAAGTCAACTCGAAATCAACCAGAAAAAGACAAAGATAGAAGAGCGCCTCTTAGTTAAAGTATTTAATAGTAATATAAAAGAATCAATAAGCACTTACATGCCAATGTCAGAGCCATATTTCCAGGAGTGTTACAAGTCCATGATGCGAGAGCCACAGGAAGCCGGGGAGGAAGCCAGCTATGTCCTATAGAGGAGAGTAACAAGTAACGGGGAAACACAACGCGTTTTAGAGCATGCGCGCGGTCCTTAAGGTGCATGCGCGCTTCTTCCTCAAGTGTGGTATGCGCCTTACGGACCTCGCGCATGCTCTGAAAGGCGTTGCGTTTCCCCGGCCAGCACTGATGTCACACGCCTTCTTCCATGAGCAGCTTGTTACTCTCCTCTATAGGACATAGCTGGCTTCCTCCCTGGCTTCCTGCGGCTCTCGCAGCATGGGCTTGTAACACTCCTGAAAATATGGCTCTGACATTGGCAACATCCCTCTGTGAATCTGTGTACAGCATCTTTATAATTTGACATGTAAGTGCTTATTGATTCTTTTATATTACTATTAAATACTTTAACTAAGAGGCACTCTTCTATCTTTGTCTGCTTCTTACTATGTGGTCAGTAGGAAGAATCTACCCTTTCAGATAGTGTTACTTGCAGTATGTGAGAGGTAGAAATTGCTCATTGTTGACAGAAATTTTAGCAACGTCTGGAGGAACCACAAGGCTCCACCGAACTCTGGTTCAAAAAAGATGTTCTAAATCACATATGTCAAACACAAGGCCCGTGGGCCGAATCTGGCCCAACAGGCCTTGTCATGTGGCCCTCCCACCCAGTTTTGCAGCCAGTATGTGGTGGGACTCTATTCCATCACCCTTCACTATCACTAATAAACACAGAATCCTTCTGTGCTTACAAGTCACAGCTCTCAGCGGCTACTGGAACTAACAGATCCCTGCATGCACTACAAGGCTAGGTAGGAGAGAGAGATGCGAGGAAGCTTTGGGGGGTGGGGGTTGAGGTTGCACACTGTGCATAATGATCTCCTACACCCTGCACTCTGTAAACAGCACCCTCTGCACTCTACATAACGCACTCCTGAACGCCATATGTAGCATAATTCTGAACTCTGCACTCTGTACTTAATGCATTCCTGAACCCTGCACTCAGTATGTAGCGCACCCCAGATACAACCAACCCTATGAGGGCAACCATATCGGTGATGCAGCCCACAATGAAATTGAGCTTGACCCTCCTGTTCTGAATATAATATTAAATATAATATAATAACCTCTAAATACAAAAATGTATAATGCAAGTTGTGAGCAGATGAGAGTGCCACTAAAATGGAGGCTAGATGTTCTCCTTGAGAAGAAACCTGGAATAAAACTTTGCTTGTTACCACCCTGTCTTAAGAAGGAACTCTCCAGGCTGAACTCAGTTTTGGACAAAGTTGAGAAGAGTTGGAACATCTGCAACCTGTGGTTGGCGCTTAGCGGATTTCTTTACACTTCAGAAAAACATGGCCTTTTTTTTATACCGTATGGTACATTTTTCGTAAAGTGAAACTATCAATAGTCTATAGTGGATTCTCCAAAGGATTTTATAAAGAAAAAACTCCATAGAGTAGAAGGAGTAAAATTATTGCAATTATTGAAAACAAGAAGCATGGTGGAATTTCTTTAGTAGATGTAGACCTACAGTTAGATTGTAACATTTGTGGCCAGGTTTAGAACTACTTAGGTAAGAAATCCAGAAGGGGAGGAGTAGCGGTTACAGTGTCTTTTTAAAGAGACCATGTCACCTTGGTCATGACCATTCCTGCATAATGTATGCAAAACCTCTTCATCAGAAGCTCAAGTGATAAAGTGACAAGGCAGGAACTCAGTTGGGAGTCTGGGAAAGTTGACTTTAATGATAGAGATTACATCTAGTTTAAAGCCCAACTTCAGGAAACCTAACAATTCTCCCTGGCAGACGGGTTAAATGATTGTTTAAGCTGGGGGACAGTAAAAGCACTTTTACTTATGTAACAATACCCCCACAGGAGCTGCTGGTGAATAAGGGATCCCCCACCCTGCACAGCCAGGAATTTTCACAGCACTCTTGAGTCAAGAAACAGTCCTTGCAGCATTGTTTTTATTTTATTTTTTTTATTTAGGGGTTAATAAACTTAGATAGGGTTAGGGGTATTATGGGATGCCCACTTGACTTTAGCAGAACTCTTCAGGGATAACTTTCCTCTGTACAATCTATTTAGACATTCCTCAGCTTCTTACAGGGATCTCCAAACTACGGCCCTCCAGCTGTTGCGGAACTACACATCCCATGAGGCATTGTAAAACTCCGACATTCACAGACATGACTAGGCATGATGGGAATTGTAGTTCCTGAACACCTGGAGGGCCAAAGTTTGGAGACTTCTGCGAGTCTAGCACATCGCTTGCAGCACAAAATCATAAACCCAGCTGGCACACTGTTAGATGATCTGACAAAAAGGGCTCAGTCAGATAAAGAAAAGGCCCATTGCAGGCAGGGACCCTTGGTTGTGTAGCAAAGCCCCAGTGTCCAGCTGTCCTCCTGTGGCTACTGATCCCAGCACCATCTCTTCAGGCACTGCCAGCCCACCTGGCTGCAGTGCAGCTACCCCTTTCACAAGCCCTCCTGGCTAATCTTCCACCGTCCTCCAGACTGCTGTTTGTCTGGCTTAAAGCGGAGCTCCGGTCTGAAAAAAAAAAAAAGAATAGTCAGCAGCTATAAGTACTGTAACTGCTAACTTTTAATGTAAGGATACTTACCTGTCCAGGAATCCCACGATGTTGAAGTGCCGGCATTGTAAGTAAGGGAAGTCGGGGGACCTGTGTTTGTCCCAGAAGGCAGGGGGAGGAGGAGCCGAAAATCTCATAGATTGGCGATCTTACCTGGAAGTGGGGGGGGGGGGGGGGTTCCTGTCAAAACCAGGTACCCCCCCCCAAAAAAAAAGTGGAGGGGAGGGAGGGTGCGCACAAGCGGAGCTTCCCCTTTTGGGTCGAGCTCCGCTTTAAGGTCTCTTTCAGTGCTGGTTGGGGGGGGTGGGTGTTAAGATGGTAAAAACGGGTGGCTGAGCTGACCACCTGATCAGGGATGTACACATGCCACAATGCTTTGTGGCCACAGCATTTTTAACTCAGGGTACACCTGCTAAACTCAACCATTGAGTTCAGTAGGACCTGGCCACAACTGCTTGCAATTGCAGCACAGTAATGCTGTCTGTCAAGTGTCATCTGAAAAACACACCAACCGCAGATCGCACTTTAGCACCCTCCCTTTTAAATTGTAAGCTGTAACGAGCAGGGCCCTCTGATTCCTTCTGTATTGTAACTGTACTGTTTGCCCTAACAGCGTAAAGCGTTGTGAAAACTGTTGGCACTATATAACTCCTGTATTATAATAATAAAGGGCACCATACTCTACCACTAGTGTCCTAAGGCTAATTATCTGGCTTCTTTTCAAATACACGGACCCAGGACAAGCTTGCAGCAATTGAAGTCAGAACTCCTCATCTGTACTCTTATTCCATGTCAGGGAATGCAAAGAACGCAATATTTCTGTCAGATTTCTCTCAGTATATCAAGTCCTAACTTTTATTTTCCATTGAGTAGGTGAGAGTTAAAGTAGAACTATAGGCAAAACTTTTTTTTTTCATTTTAGATAGAGTTAAGCTGGATACACACTATACATATTTCTGTAGTTTTTTTTCCTTCAGATTTACCAAAACCATATAATATGAGGTCAAACCTTAATGCCGGGTACACAAGAGCGGATTTTCCTTTCGGAAAAATCTTGGATGGCTTGGCTTGCATACACACGGTCACACAAAAGTTTGCTGAACTTTCGTCCATCAAGAACGCGGTGACGTACAACACTACGACGAGCCGAGAAAATTAAGTTCAGTGCTTCCGAGCATGCGTCAATTCAAATGACTAAGCACCGTGTTCGGTGTGAAACATGTCAGCGGCTGTGCAGTTAGTCTGTATACAAGCCTAGATGCTATGATTTTAATTATATTTTTGAAATAAAGTTGAATAATTTGGAGTGTGGCTATCCAGCTACATCTTTTCTACTTCACGAGGCGATTAAAGTGGACGTACAGGTATGCCCATTTGCCCACCGCTGCCATTGTGCCGATATCACCCCTCTTTTTTCTTAACCTTAAATAAAGACAAGTGTGTTGCAGTGCGTTTTTGGTGCATTTAGGTGCGTTCCGGTGCATTTTACAGCGTTCCAGTACAGTCCAGTGCAGAAAAAATGCAGCATGTTCTACTTTTTTTTCTGGAACTGGAACGTACTGGAACTGCAAGCACTGGTGTGAACTATGCCATTGAAAACCATATAACCTACTTTCCATGCGTTTTTGATACAGAAAAAAAAACGCACTGGACTGCATGTGGTGTGAACTGGCCCTTAAGGTTAAGAAAAAAGAGGGAAAAAAAAAAAAAACACTGTACTGCATCAAAAATGCACCAAAAACACACTGGAATGCATGAAAAACGCGCATGCAAAAAAACACCTGGAATGCATTCGGACTATGTTTCTATGGTGTGAACTGGCCCTAAGGCCCCTTTCACACTGAGCGGCAGGTGCGTCGGTGGTAAAGCACCGCTATTCTTAGCTCTTTACCGTCAATTTTGCGGCGTTATTCGGCTGCTAGCGGGGCGCTTTTACCCCCCTCTAGCGGCCGAGAAAGGGTTAAAACCAGCCAAGAAAGGGTTAAAACCACCCGCAAAGCGCTGCTGCAGCAGGGCTTTGCCGGCGGTATAGCCGCGCTGCCCCATTGATTTCAATGAGCAAGAGCGGTGGAGGAACGGTATACACACCGCCCCAAAATACTTTTTTTAGCGTCCTGCCAGCGCACCGCTCCAGTGTGAAAGCACTCGGGGCTTTCACATTGGAAAAACAGCAGCCGCTCGTTCAGGGCGCTTTGCAGGCGCTATTATTTGCAGGCAAAGCACCCCAATGTGAAAGGGGTCTTAAGGTTTCATGTATTTTTGGATGTTTTATGCTTTAGTTTATGTCACACACAAGCAGGAGGTTTGCATAATTTGCACTATTGCACTTTTAATGTTTTACTTGTGTTTTAGTTTTTCTTTAAAATGCACTATCAGAGTTTTAATACTTTGATCAATTGTTTTTGAAACACAAATTTATTGCTGATCATCACAGCACTCACACTCACTGACGTGAAGTGGGATTCTATCCTGAGGGTCACTCTTCAGTTGAGGGGCAGAGCACTTACCTCTTTTTCACATATTCACGAGTTTAAAGCTGGTCATACACGGTTCAAATTTCAGCCGATTCCTGATGAACTGGTTAAAATTAAAATTCTCTTAGTGGGTGGCCATGTCGCCCCCCCTCCCGCCCGACATCCTTCAACTGAAAAATTTAAGAAATAGGATGTTGGCTGAACAGCACCTGCTTCTATTCCGACAGCCACCACAATACAATAACCCAGCACAGAGGTTTGTCCAACCACGATGTATAATGTAGATGGAGGAAACCGTTCTCTTTTTGTATGGCCAGCTTTAGTTGTTTGTCAAGACCACTTAAAGGGTAACTCTAGGTAAACTTAAGCACTTATTGTTTAGGGAGGTAAAGGTAATCTGTGAGTTCTGTAGTGTCCTCCACTGGGAATACTGGGGTTGATTTCCTAAATCTGGAGAGTGCAGAATCTGGTGCAGCTGTACATGGTAGCCAATCGGCTTCTAACTTCAGCTTGTTCAATTAAACGTTGACAAAAAAGCCTGGCAACTGATTGGCCACCCTGCCCAGCTGCACCAGATTTTGCACTCTCCAGTTTTAGTAAATCAACCCAACTGCTGCGTAGCCTCCCTGACGGTATTCCCGAGTCTGGCTCGGGGTAAGATTTTAGTACCGAAAGCGGTATTCCCGAGCCAAACTCGGGATCGCATCGCAGGATCCATGTAGAGGTTTACTTACCTTGTCCCCAGGATCCTGCGATGTCTCCCCGCTGTGATCTGCGAGCCGCCGTGTCTCGCTCGATTCACAGTGCTGAGCTGCGTTCCCTGCGACGCACAGGGACAGAGTTCGGCGCCAAATTCAAAAAGTAAAAAATAGAGTACACTGTAATCTTACAGATTACAGTAATGTATCAAATAATTACACCTCCCCTTTGTCCCTAGTGGTTTGTCCAGTGTCCTGCATGCAGTTTTATATTATAAATACTGTTCTTTATGCCAGGAAACTGGAGATTGACCATAGCAACCAAAAAATGTCTGTTTACGTCAAAAGTGCTTTAGGACCAGCTAGAAAACAGGGATAATAAATTAGAATCACTTGTAGAATTGAGCGATAGCGATTTTTGGGGAAATTCGTCATCAAACAATAAAAGTAATGACAGCGACAATTCTGCAACTGAGCAAATTTCAGTGTTTTTGATTTGATTACATTAGTGCATATTTTTTATTATTATTATATTATTATTTGTTATAATTATTTATAGTTTTATAGTTATTTTATATATTATATATATATATATATATATATATATATATATATATATATATATATATATATATATTTTATATTATAATTTATGATTTCGTATTTCAAACTTTATCATACCTGGGATGTCTATTAGACTCTTGTTTGGACGGATTTAAGTGAATTATTTCAAAGAATTGCAGGCCTACAATATACAACTCCAAATTTCCAAGCAAAATAAGTGTACCGCTTTCAGCACCTAAAATCTGAAATAATCATACCGCCAGGGAGGTTAAAGACACCACAGAGGAACAATAAGAATGACTTACAGAACAACATTACCTCCCCAGCCACCGCAATTTTACATTTCCTGCATTTATTTGTAAGCTTTCACGTTCTCGGCCACAAAAGTGAAACAAGAAATTAGAATGGCCGATGTGGCTACCAACTCCACTTTGATTCAGTTTTATCACTTAGCCCCAGCATATAGACAGCATCTCATAATAACAGATAATATATACGATTGTAGCAGACAGAAAAAAAAAAAACACACTGTACTGGGATGGAGTACTAACCCAAGAACAGACCTAGAATTTAAAATAAATCACAGATTTATTCAGTACCAAACACCAGTAACAAACTAATATAAATATACATAAAATGTGCAATTTTGTGCTGATCAAACATGACCTATATACAAACATTACAGTACTATGCAACTTCACTATACACATATCAAAGCAATAGTTTTTATGGCTTTAGGTCCACTTTGCTTATAGGGAGATATGTGGTTGGTGAAAAATGTCCAGACTATTGTCTTTTTGCAGTGGCAACTGATAGCATTGTCCAACCAATATTAGAACATCATGCCGGTCAATGACTATCATCATGAGCATTAAGATATAGTACATGGTTGGTGGGAAATGTCCAGACATTATCTTTTTGCAGTGGCAACTGATAGCATTGTTCAACTAAAAATAGACCATCATGCTGGTCAATGATTGTCATGAGCATGTAGATCTAGTACATGGTTGGTAGAAAATGACCAGGCAGTGGCGAATGATAGTATTGTCCAACCAATATTAGAACATCCTACTGGTCAGTGATTGTCATGAGCATGAATATCCAGGATATGGATGGTGGGAAATGTCCAGACATTGTCTTTTGCAGTGGCGAAAGATAGCATTGTCCAATCAATATTAGAACATCATATTGGTCAATGATTGTTTGTCATGAGCATGAAGATCCAGGATATGGTTGGTGGAAAATGTCCAGACATTGTCTTGCAGTGGCGAATGATAAAAAGATAGCATTGTTCAACCAGCAATAGACCATCATGAAGATCCATTAAGACATCAGATGGGGATCACAGGTCCAGTGGTCTAGCATGTGGCATAAAAGTGGTCATTTATTGGTTTGCTAGAATGATCACCCACCAGCAAGTTGCCCATTGTCAGTAGGACTTGGTATTGTTAAGGACCTCAGTGGATCCATGTTCTGCTCAAGATAATAAGTCTATTTACCCTTGGTGCTGTTAAGGAGATTGGTCAGCTGCTCAATATAAGAGATGGTACATTTTAGCGTCTGGATCTTCGTAAGCGGTTGTCTACCCTGGCTGTAGACAGGTGGCAAATTCCTGCGTAGGGTATGAAGAGCTTGAGCTATGGCTCTCATCCTCATCTTCTCCCTCTCGCTGGCCTTTCTCCTGCGCTGGGTACTCATTGTAGCTTTTAGACTGTGCTGGCCATGTCTGCCATGACCTCCTTTGCCATTTTCCATGTCATGTGAGTATTCACCATCAGGGTACTGCAACAGCCTGTATGCCACCATGTCATCTCCATAAGGTAGGTCCTCCAAGCTAGGTGGCCTGGAGCAGCCAGAGAGTTGAGACTCATAAGAGGCAGAAGGAGACAAGCTCTGGGGGGAAGGTGTTGCACTCAGGCTGTAGTTTTCCGAATTATTTTTCCAGTTCCAAGAGGTGGTTAAATAAGCAGATTCAGGATCAGAGTCCGAGACCAGCGTGTAGTCCTGTTCCATTTTAATAATAGGCTGGTGAAGAGTCTCCATGAAGTTGCAGAGCTGGTATCGGTGGTCTTCAGTCTACCTGTGACAGCCAACTCCAGTGTGTAGAAGTTCCCCAGAGAGAGGGGGAAGACCCTTTTTATACACAGCTGTCACATCAGGTGGGGGGTGTCTCAATGGAGCAGTTCAAAGAAAACAGCAAAGTGCTAACATGGAAAATGAACTCCTGAAGTGTGACTTTAGTCTCATTGGGAATTATCAGCTCTCAGCTAAATTGTCTTTCAATAAACAAGGCTGGGGGGGGGGGGGGGGGGGGAGAAGGGGAAGGAGGAAGGCTGGAGAGATCTCAGGAATGCAAATTGACAACAAGTAAAGAGATTAAGCTGCTCTTTGTTTACCAATTAATTCAAATTGGAGAAGTAGTGGCAATGGGGGTTATTTACTAAAACTAGAGAGTGCACTATCTGGTGCAATTCTGCATAGAAACCAATCGGCTTCCAGGTTTTATAGTCAAAGCTTAATTAAACACACTGAAGTTAGAAGCTGATTGGCTACCATGTACAGCTGCACCAGATTCTGAGTGCACCAGTTTTAGTAAATCCCCCCCAATGTATTTCCTAGTCACATGGAAAATATGTACATACCAATAAAAATGACTCTAATGAGAATCAAGATTTTTACAGTTAGGATAAAAATGATAGAATTTATAACAGAACAATAAATTCCTCTTATTTGCTACTTTTTGGTCTATTAAATATACCATTGGAAGCATTTTATTATATTTGTTGGACAAGTGCAAAAAAATAGCTGTTCGTCCAGCCAAAAATTACGTGAGCTCATAACGCCCTCTGGAATGCCAATAACATTGTTCCCTGCTATCTCTGCGGACTACAAAACACCTCCCCTGTTAAGCAGGCCATACAATATGCAATTTTCTTTCTTTTCACCATGGGTGGAAGGAAAGAAAATTGCTTGAGTGCCCCATCAAAACATCCAGTGTTGACGGTGGAATCCCTCTCACAGCGCTACTGTGTTCTGCTGGCGTGCAGCCTTCCCCACAATGATTAGCGTTATAGCTGGTGGCAGTAATTGTTCTAGAAAAACCCGAAAAAAATTGTTCTAGAAAAAAGGCTGGTTGTACACAATGACAAACAACCTTATAACCTGCAACCAGCCTTATAACCTACTTACAAACATCCGACTTACAAACGACTCCTACTTACAAACGGAGGGAGACAACAGGAAGTGAGAGGAAAATCTACCCCTAGGAAGGGAAATTCACTCCTGTAAGAGTTAATATGGGAAAAAGGTGTCTCCACTGATGCTTTATCACCAGTCTATCCTTCCCTAACAACCCAAAATTTTCAAAATCCAATTGTCATTGGGACAGAAGGTGAGGTGAAATCTTCTGAACAGGGGCACAGACAGCAAAACAAATGTTACAGGGGTGATAACCCTTCCCTATGTTCTCCAAAAAGCTTAAAAAGCTTTTTTTGGCTGGAGCTACACTTAAAAAATTTACCTGTTCCGACTTACAAACAGATTCAACTTAAGAACAAACCTACAGTCCCTATCTTGTTTGTAACCCGGGGACCCCCTGTAATATAGTATAAAAATAATAATAAAGGGACAACCGCTGCTGCTGCCTACAAAGGTTAAAGAACCTTAATGATGAAAAACAAGGAATATATATAGGCTGCGCTAGCGTATATAAATCACCACTGTGATAATAATGGAGAAAGATATATACATATATGTATACAAAATATATACATATATATACAAAATAAATATATGTATACAAAATATGTATTGAGTGTTACTGCGCGAGCTACGCAATAATCGCAATAGTGCATAAATATGTGAAGTGCAAAACAATGACAATCACTAAAATACAGACTCTTTGACAAGTACTGATTCAGATGTTAAGCAGTTAGTCACTGCGTAAAAATAGCAATAGTGCAAAAAAAAATAAAAAATATATATATATATATATAGTGCAAAACGAATATACAGACTCTATAGGTGATAGTTTTTTCCCTCAGTTTAGGCCGATACGTATTTTTGGTAAAAGTTATAGTGTTTACAAAATAGGGGATAGTTTTATGGCATTTTTATTAATAATTTTTTTTTTTTTTTACTAGTAATGGCGGTGATCAGCGATTTTTATTGTGACTACGACATTATGGGGGACACATCCGACAATTTTGACACATTTTTGGGACCATTGTCATTTAGACAGCAATCAGTGCTATACAAATGCACTGATACCTGTGTAAATGACACTGGCAGTGAAGGGGTTAACCACTAGGTGGCAGTGTAGGGGTTAAGTGTGTCCTAGGGGCGTGCTGCTAACTGTGGGGGGGGGGCGTGGCTGTGTTGTAGACATCACTGATCCCCGCGGCGATCGAGTCCGCGGGACCCGCGATCGGACTCACGGAGGTCCCGACCGACATGCAATGGCACGGTGTAAAATTTAAAGGGACATACCTGTACGCCCTTATGCCTGTTCGTGCCATTCTGCCGACGTACATCGTCGTGCGCCGGTCGTGAAGCGGTTAAAGAAAAAAAAAATTTTCTCAATAGAGCAAAAACTTTAAAAAACACTGGTGAGCGAAGTTTTTGAGCGTTTATCAACGTTTATCTGCGTTAAATCTCTTTTAGAGCTGAAAAACGTCTCTCAGAACCCACTTGTTTTGGGGTTTTTTTTTTTTACTGCCCAAAACTGCTGATAACAGCCTATGTGTGCATGGACACATAGGATAACGAGATTGAGAGTTTAATGACTGTAGAAAAAAACATCTACAGCCAAAAACAACTGCTGTAAAAACATCCAAAAACGTCCAGTGTGCATGTGGCCTAAAGCCCCATACACACGGTCGGATTTTTGCATGGATTCTGTCCGATCGGACAATGTTGTTGAAAAATCAGACCGTGTGTATGCACCATCGGACAGTGTACGTCGGATTGTCCGACGGACAAAGTCCTATCTCCTGCTGGATAGATTTGCCGACAACACGGTCCGATCACACCAAATCCGATCGTGTGTACGGTTGTCCGACCGGACAAAGTGCTACGCATGCTCAGATCACATTACAAGACCAAAGCTATTGGCTACTAGCCTCTACGTAGTCCCGTTGTAGGCAACAAACGTCACCACGTTCAGAATGATCGGATTTTCCGACAACTTTGTCTGACCGTGTGTACGCAAAACCAACATCAGACAAAGTATGACGGACATGGTCCGACGGACCTGGTCCTCGGATAATCCGCGCGTGTGTATGGGGCTTTAGTCTTCATCAGGGGTGTATGTGACTGGGGTGACAGCACAGGAGCGCAACTGAACTGGGAGACCGTTGTCACGCCATAACCGAAGGGTCTAAACAAGGACCTTCCTTCCAAGATCACCAGATCTTTCAATGTGAGCTGTGGATTTAGAAGACCGAAAACTTTTAGAACCATATTACAGTTTTAAAGCGTGTACGAGTATTTAGAGAATGGGGTTTGATCTGCTTTTTTGTAATTTTTGATAACACTTTCACATCTTTATGGGATTGTTCTTTTATATTTTTGTAACTGTATTAAAATAAAGGTGTCATGGTAGAAATATAGGGGCTACCATTGCTGGCTCAATGGGGTTTATTTACTAAAGGCAAATGCACTTTGCACTATGAGTGCATTTGCTGTAGATCCGAGGGGGATATGCAAGGAAAATAAAAAACAGCATTTTTGCTTGTACATGATTGGATGATAAAATCAGCAGAGCTCCCCTCATTTCAGATCTTCCCCTCAGATCTACAGTGACTGCACTTCCAAGCGCACTTGTAGTGCAAAGTGGATTTGCCTTTAGTAAATCAACCCCAATGCCTCTGGATTCAGTACTGTGAGTCACCAACCTGCAATACAGCTGGCCATACACCAGACTGGGGTATGTAAACTTTTGATCAGGGTCATTTAGGTAGTTTCTGTTGCCATTATGATTTAAAAAGAGTCAGCACAGTTGATTGATAATACATGGCTTCAGCCAAACACTAACCATGAGTGAAAGAAAAGTTTTTGTGTTATTCATATTCTCTGAAAAATGACCAATAAATCCTAAATTCTGCCAGGGTATGTAAACTTATGAGCACAACTGTATGTGGGGTGCTTTAGGTGTGTTGCATTTAAGGTGCGTTTTACATGCATTTTAAGGATTTTACCATTAAACTCTATATAATGTGCATTTTGATGAAAGCATATCAAAGATGCAGCAAGCAGGATTTGTGTTTTAACGCGCCGCACCGAAAACGCACAGGTATGAATGAGGCCTTAGTGATCAGTTCATGCCCGCTTTGAGGACTGTAGACTTGTGTCATCATATGACTAAGCTGCGTACACATGATAGGAATTCTCATCAGAAAAAGCTCTGATGGTTTTCCCGACGGAATTCCGCTCAAACTGTCTTGCCTACACACGGTCACACCAAATTCTGACCGTCAAGAACGCGGTGATGTAGAACACTACGACGAGCCGAGAAAAAATGAAGTTCAATGCTTCCGAGTATGCGTCGAATTGTTTCCGAGCATGCGTCGAATTGTTTCCGAGCATGCGTCTAATTGTTTCCGAGCATGCGTCAAATTGTTTCCGAGCATGCGTCAAATTGTTTCCGAGCATGCGTCAAATTGTTTCCGAGCATGCGTAGGAATTTTGTGCGTCGGAATTGCTACAGACGATCGGAATCTCCGATAGAAACCTTTTCCGTCGGAAAAATTGAGAACATGCTCTCAAATTTTTGCTGGCGGGAATTCGTCCAGCAAAATTCCGATGGAGCCTACACACGGTCGCCTTTTCCGATGAAAAGCTCTCATCGGTCTTTTGCTGGCCGAAATTCCGATCTTGTGTGCGCGGCATTAGAGTTCTGGAAATGAGCACAGGTTTACTTGGCTGACATAAAACGCAACACCTTTTTTATTAAATCATCCCTAAAAAAGGGTCACAATTGTATAAACTATTGTGATCTAAAGAGCCATAACCACAAGAGATAAGAGCACCTTTTACCCTGGTGCCCAGGTACGTGGCACCCATGGACAGTGTATGGAGTCGGAGCTCCAATCATATGGTAATAAGGGGGTTACAGTTTACTCTGACAGTCCTTTGATCTCTCTGTAAATGAAGTAAGGATGGAGTGGGTATATGGGGCTGTAACACAAATGTAATCAGTGATTTACGGTGTGTGTGTGTGTGTGTGGTGCAATTAATTATGTATATGGAGTAACTTTCACTGTGCATTAGCATTGTATGCCTGTACTAGGAGCCCATTAGAAAGTCTCTAAATGAGCAGATTATCAGATCAAAGATCCATGGAGAACTGGCATTCTGTCCCTAAACTGACAGAGACCAGGTTTCTGCAGGACTCTTCTTCTAAAATGTATGTTTCCCTCATGTAATGCATATCCCCAAATTCCTCAATGCAGGGTACAGAGACTATTCACACCAGTCTGAGCCTGGTGAGCTCACAATCTAATTCATCCAAAATGGAAAGTTTATATCGCAGGCTCGGTTCACACCTATGTATTTTTTAATGCTTTTTGCAGAAACGTACTACAGTCTATTCAACATGGTTTTCTATGGGACACGTTTGCATTCATGCTTTTTTTCAGCCGCTGCGTTTTTGGAAAGGGTCAGGGACTTTTTCTGAGATTTGTTGTTTACAAGTTAAAAACATTTTTTTTTGCTAGAAAATTACTTAGAACCCCCCAAACATTATATATTTTTTTTTCTAACACCCTAGAGAATAAAATGGCGTTGTTGCAATACTTTCTGTCACACCGTATTTGCGCAGCGGTCTTACAAGTGCACTTTTTTTTGGATAAAATACACTTTTTTTGAATTAAAAAAATAAGACAACAGTAAAGTTAGCCTGATTTTTTTTTTATATTGTGAAAGATAATGTTACGCCAAGTAAATTGATACCCAACATGTCAAGCTTCAAAATTGCGCCCACTCGTGGAATGGCGACAAACTTTTACCCCTAAAAATCTCCATAGGCGATGTTTAAAATATTCTACAGGTTGCATGTTTTGAGTTACAGAGGAAGTCTAGGGCTAGAATTATTGCTTTCCCTCTACCGATCGTGGCGATACATCACATGTGTGGTTTGAACACCGTTTTCATATGCGGGTGTTACTCACGTATGCGTTCACTTCTGCGCGCGAGCTCATCGGGACGGGGCGCGTTTAAAAAAAAGAAAATCTTATTTATTTTACCTTTTATTTTTAAAAAAAAAAAAAAAAAAAAATAAAATGTTGTCACTTTTATTCCTATTACAAGGAATATAAACATCCCTTGTAAAAGAAAAAAAACATGACAGGTCCTCTTAAATATGAGATCTGGGGTCAAAAAGACCTCAGATATCATATTTACACTAATATGC
Source organism: Lithobates sylvaticus (assembly GCA_028564925.1). NCBI lineage: Eukaryota > Metazoa > Chordata > Amphibia > Anura > Ranidae > Lithobates > Lithobates sylvaticus. Next base: position 485,638,065 of record CM053028.1, on the reverse strand, counting down.
AAAAAAAAATAAAAAAATTGTCATTAAAAAAAACCATTTAAAAAAAAAAAAAATGGCCCTTTAAGAACTGTGGGCGCAAGTGACGTTTTGACGTCGCTTCTTCCCTGCATTGTTATGGAGATGGGTGGGGGCCATCTTCCCCCTCACTTGTCTGCATACCTAACAGGAGACAGGCCTACAGCTCGGGTAAGCGGCGAAGGGTACCAGATCGTGGCGGGGGGGCCTTTCCCATCGCCGATAAAAGTGATCTTGCGGCGAATACGCCGCAGAGACCACTTTTATCTTGTAGCGGACCGCCCGCTGAATAAGAGGATACTGAGGTAATGGCAGCTAGTTGCTGCCATAACAACAATATCCTCCTTCAAACAGCCGAAGTAAAACTGCGGCGGCCGGTCTGTAAGTGGTTAAAAAGCAAAATGGTGCATTTTTAGTTCAATAGGCTTCAACGGAGGAGCTGCAGAAAAGTACGTATTGCATTTTTGCCATGATTTTGCTGCAATTTTACCGCAAGTCTGGAGCGATTCGTGGTTTTTAATCCACCCATCAACAAATTGACCAAAAAAGAAGCATAAAAATGCAAAATGCATGAAAAAATGCATCATACACGATGTGCAAAAATGCAAAATGCACCGCAAAAACAGATCAAAAGCAAACTGCATAGGAGTGAACTGAGACTCAATCTGTTTATTAAAGTTGTAAGTTTTTTTTTCGAGCATTACAGGAAGGAAAGATTGCACCATATCAAAAGCATCCAGTGAGTACAAAAATATATCTTCCATATAAGAGGACAAAAGTGGCCATCACAAATATGTAGTATGTAGAACTTACAGTATATTAATCATAGATAGTCATTGCTCACAGAGAGCTCATAACACCAACTGCATAATTAATCAGCAATGTATACGCAATATTTAAAGTTTAAATCCAGTTTTGGATAGAGTGGGGAAGAACTACAACCCCCCTTTTGTTTTTTGTGCTATCCAGGGCTCAGTTAGAGGAATTTCCCTTCGCTTACTGCTCTGCGACAACCGTTTTGCCACAGAGGAAGGGCTACAGAGACACATTGGGGGTTATTTATGAAAGGTAAATCCACGTCCCACTACAAGTGCAAACCACAAGTGCAAAGTGCACTTGAAATTGCACTGAGAGTGCACTTGGAAGTGCAGTCGCTGTAAATCTGAGGGGTAGATCTGAAATGAGGGGAAGCTCTGCTGATTATATCATCCAATCATGTGCAAGCTAAAATGCTGTTTTTTATTTTCCTTCCATGTCCCCCTTGGATCTACAGCGACTGCACTTCCAAGTGCACTTTCAGTACTTGTAGTGCAAAGTGGATTTGCCTTTCGTAAATAACCCCCAGAGAGTAATTTTAAAAAAATCTGATTGCTCTTCTAACCCTTCTTTTGCTGTACTAAAAAATCAGTTTCCAACTGTGTTGTGGTTTAAGATTCTTCCTCCAAGGGCATAATTATAGGCATAGCAGACCATGCAACTGCTATAGAGTCCAGAAGCAGAGGGGGCCCAGAGCCGTCTGTCTACACTGTAAAGCTGCCCATACACCAGTAGAAGTTTGTTTAAAATGTTTCATTTTAGGAACATTTGTATTTCTATTTTTAAGACATTTCTAGGGTCATGGCGATGTGTGTTTTTGACTGCAGTGATGAGAAATTTCGAGAGCAGGATGGAAAATTTTGCTCATACAAATTTCCAACAGTGTATTCTGTTTTTATATGATAAAGTCCATTTAGTCCGAAATCAAATGTTAAATACAAAAGAATAAATTACATTTATCAAGTTATTTTGCAAAATCCAAAATCTACTAACTAGTGTATGGCCAACTTGCACTGCTGCCTCTGTATGCTAGTCCATACCTTCCAACATTTTGAGATGAAAATGAGGGACACCTACTAACAAACGTATGTAGGCATAAGACACACCCCCTGCCACACCCCCTTAAAGGAAAATTAACCAAAACTATTACTTTTATTCCTTTTATATTGGCTCTTAAAATGAACAAATGCAGCAGTTTAGAAATTGGATGAAAGGTTTAGTACTGGGAAACGCTTTTTGAAAGATAAAAAGTACATTATATATACAACTATGAGAATCAGACCAAAATGAGGAACAAATGAGGGACATTGCTCCAAATCAGAGACAATCCCTCGAAATCAGGTACAGTTGGGAGCTATTCTAGTCTCAGGAGATTTGGTGATGTCACTATGGATCTACCCACTGTTCTTGCTGGAGGCTCTGAAATGAGGAAGCAAAACCATGCCTTTACCAAGATGGCTGCCTCCACACAGGAAAACATTGACATGTTAAGTCAATAATGGAAAAAAGATCAGCTGCAGATGAACAGACACAACAGTATATTTTTCCTTTGCCTTGTTTTTGGGCCCAGCTTCTAGCCTTCAGGTCCTATTATTGGTTTTATGATGGAGCCCCATCACACAATGTTACAGCCCTGTGTGTAGGCAGGTTGCCTACTGTATTCATTTTAGCTAGGTTAGTGTGGCTGCCCAGGCTAGGAGGGGAAGGGGTTCATACTTCTTTGTATTCCTTGCTCAAATTCATTGGCTTTTTTGGGCTCCAGCCTCCTGTCCTGTAATATATGAGAGGCAACAGTTCAGGTCCCAGGAGAGTGCAGGGCAGCAGGCTAAGATGAGGAATCTTGCAGGACTTGCTGGAACTTGTAGTTTATCTATGGAGCACCGAACTCTAGGAATAAACCCAAGCCATGGACTTCTCCAGTCAAGTGTTACCAGTTATGGACTTCACCCATAAGGACTTTACCTGTGCAGGTACGCTGGGGCAGCTGCTGTTAGAATTAGCTAAGGAAAAGAACATTTTTCCATGTTATGTATGCTATGCTGAACTTTCAGTAAGAGTTGTTTAACCGCACAAAGCCTGGTCTGAAGTTACTCAAGGGGTGCATATGAGGTCCTGGATCTCATTAAGGGGTCTGAGTCTACAACATCACACACGAGGGTTCTTGTAACATTGCAACAAGAGGTTATACTGCAACCACTGAGCACATATGAAGTCTGCGCTATGTGGGACCCCTTTCTGTTACTGAGAGTGAGGTAGGAGAGGTAAGCTGACTGGTGGATTGGGCATTGGCTCTGCGTGTCCCTCCTAATGCAACACATACACCTGTTGAAGTGTGTAGGACAAGGGACATCTTCAGAAGAACTCTGCATACAACACTACTCACAAGTGGCTCATCTCTGAGTTGGGGGACTGCCTTAAAGCAGTAATAAACTTCCGAAAGTGTTCCAAAAGCACAGCCCTTCCAGGTTCACAGGCTCCAGCTGCTTAAATGGCCAAGCTACGATGGCGGCATGAGTCATGGCCACGGCACAGAGCTCTGAAGGAGTGGTATGAGTATGCCATTCCTTCAGAGCACATGTTCTGATGACGTCACTGGCTGCCAAACAAGCGAATATCTCCTAAATGGTGCATGTTTAGGAGCTATTAATTTTACCTACAGATAAGTTTTATTATAAGTTACCTGTAGGTAAAAAACACAGAGGGGTCTACCACTTTGACTTTCACATGACTGTGGTCTCTGCTTGGTCCCGGGCATTGGTGAGGACCCCTTTGGGCAAGGTGTAGCCCCTGTGCTAGAATGAATGACCCTTGCCATCACCTGGCGTAGCCCAGAAGAACCCACCCCAGGATAGGCCTCCTATGTGACCCACACTTGGCGCCCAACGAGTTAATGGGAAACATATGGAGGAGGGTGTCACCCCACTACTGCAACATGCAACCTACCCTTACATATGTTCCTCACTTTGTTTGATGAATCTGTTGTGACCAGGGCAGGAAGCGAGGAGAATGCTCTCTAACGGACCTCCAGCTATCAGTAGAAACCTGACTGGAAATCGAATTCTTCCCTACACTAGTCTATACAAAGCTAAAAATAAACGGCAAATTTCAATGGCAAGATTCTGCAGATTTCTTTGTCTGGATTGACAGGTGTGTGTCTAAAGAGCTGTAACCGCTCATTCTATACAATGCAATAGCTGACGTGATGCCACATATAATGGTGACGCAGCCAGAGATTACCTGCAGTGATCGTGGCTGGATGCAGATAGACTACATCCAGCCATGATCATCTGTCCCTACATGCAGGTAATCATTGGCTGTGCAAACAGTGACAGGTAGCTGCGGCTGCCATCAGCCTGTCATTGCATTGTATAGGCTGAGTGGCTGCAGCTTTTCACACACACTGTCATTGCACTGGCAGGAAATGCAGATTCTGACAGAATTCATTGTGTGTGGACTAAACACCTGTGCGAATGAACCCTAAAGCCAAAACTTTTTTTTGGTCTAGGATACAGTAAGGAAGGGTTAAAATGTCTGTCTTGAGGGTGAATTTCCCTTCACTTACTGTCCTGACCTAGAGATACAAGAAAAACTGAGGCAATCTCTTCAAAATGAAGGAAATTCCCTCTTTCTCCGCATTTATCGAAAAAAAACCTTCCACTCTGTGTTCCCCCACTTTCCCTCCCTAACACTTACTTGACTCCTATATTGATCCAGCGCTGGGCCCAGTTGCAGGTCTTCTCTTCCTTTCTTCCTGGTCTTACAGGCTTTGCTGAGAGCAGTGGAGCCAATGGCTCCTGCTGCTGTCAGTCAAATTAAATGAGTAGACAGCTGGGGGCGGGCCTAAGCTGCACTGTGGGTGTCTATGGATACACACAGCCCAGCTTGGGAGCGAGGCCACACGTCCGCCCCCATAGCAAGTGACCTGCTATGGGGGCAGAGAGAGAAGAGGAGGAGCCAAGATCGCTGGTAGGGGACCCCAGAAAAGGAGCAGGTAAGTATAAATCTGTTTAATATTTTAAGAAATAAGACTAATGTGAGCAGATTTTCCGTCAGAAAAATCTTGGATGTTTTTTCTGACGGAATTCCGCTCAAGCTTGGCTTGCATACACACGGTCACACAAAAGTTCTCGGAACTTTCGACTGTCAAGAACGTGGTGATGTACAATACTACGACGAGCCGAGAAAATTAAGTTCAATGCTTCCGAGCATGCGTAGAATTGTTTCAGAGCATGCGTAGGAATTTTGCGTGTCAGAACTGCTACAGACGATCGGAATTTCCGATCTGAACTTTATACGACCGAAAAATTTAGAACATGCTCTCAATTTTTTTGCTGGCTGGGTTGCCAGTGCGCATGTGTGTGCGTATATTAGCATATGCGTGCTAATATACGCATATGAATGTTATGAAAAACCTTTCAATCAGTGCTGTAATTTTCTGTAAAATGTATTACAATATGGCAACCTGGAAGTATTCTGTATGGAGCTTACCCAGAAATGCCATGTGTCTCAATTGGCTCACTGATATTTTTCCAGAACTCTGCAGTAAGATGCAAATCAGATTTGAATACCCCCTGCAAAAATAAAAAATAAACATTTTTTGGGCAGATGCTTTTAAAGGGTTAATGGTATCTATAAGGCTACTTGCATCAAGTTTCTGCATTAGAACAGGACAAGTGCATCAGCTTGTAGGTAGGTGCAGTGCAAATAGGGGAGGAAGTTGAGAGGAATATGGTTCCTCTGATTTCCTTGGTCACAGGGGCAAGCTCTGATTGGGTTATAGTGTCCCATGTTACTTTGGCCTTCTTGCACAGGCAAAGTTCATTTAAAACTCTGGCTCCATGGTTTGGTGCACTTTATGCAAGTGGCTAGTGTAGGGACAGGTTCCTTGTCTGTCAAGGACTGTGCTTAAAACACACAATTGACTGGAACTGTAGCTGCTGACTTTAAACACTCACCTGTCCCACAACCCTGCGGTACACTCACCACAGCAATTTTCACCCTCCGCATCTCTACTATAGGCACCTGGCTGTGACAGCTTGCGGATGCACAGCTGGGTGCGTATGTGTGAGCAGCACTGCGCTCTGTGGCTGTTTCCAAGTCTTCTAGGACCTGTCATGTGTCCCAGAAGACTTCGGGAGGGGGGAAGGAGAATTTCCGATTCCCTAAGGGGAACAGAGGTGGCAGCGGGTACCTGTCAAAATTGGGGCTTGGACTGTGTGCTCACTGCCTGCTGCACCTAGCCCACAAGCTGATTTAAATGAAAAAGTCACTTCCATTTGGAACTGGTATCCAAAGGCTCACTGTGGGCAGGGGGGAGAATCAGCCATACCCTTTGGCGTAAAAACAGGTAGGAATCTTATATTTTTGTCTGTTACCTAGAACGGAGGTGTGTTTTTCTCTCCCTCGATGCACTGCTTAACCAGTATAGACTTCCTGACCTGGTTATCATTCTCCCTGAGAAATGTGGGATGCTGTGAAGACTTCTGTCTTGATGCTGGTTGGATTCAGTTTGCACAACATCTGACATTTGTAGGATGCCATTGAGCGCTTTCTATAAAAAACATATGCATACATATGCATACTAGCTCATTATGCCTTTGCCTTGCAAGTTCCTTTTTTTTATTTTTTTTTAAAAGAGGCTTTACTCTACTGGTCTGACTTTGAAAAAGGTTCCTTCACTACTTTGGTTGGACTTCTGTCCATTTTTCAGCCCATAGACTTGAATGTAATTTGCATCCAAGTCCAATCCTCATTTGGATCTGACATTACAGGAAGATTACACAGGCATTCTCTGAAGTTACTTCAAAGTCTCGTGACTTTCATGTTGCAGCAGTGTGAACCGAGCCTCAGGCACTGCAAAGTGGGGGGGTGTAAGGTAATGTGTAAGATTTACCAGTGCAATGTTGCCTGAAATTCAGCTATGCTAATACTGCCTTTCAGGTAGTTGTGTCAAGGTAGGGGTACTGAGAGGGGAAGTGAGGTCTGGTTCCAGATGAGTGACAGTTGTGGGCAAAGATATGGGCTACCATCTTGTCATGCACATTAGACCTTTTTAATAATGCCACACACTTGCTTTAATGCACCTATAGAAACTAGAGGGTGGTTTGACCTGCAGGCAGTTGAACATTCTCAAACAGTGGTCTCCTCATGCCACAGTCCATACTTAACACTTGTATTAATAGCAGAGGTGCTGTGCACAACTCTTTGGCACCAAATTATCAAGGGTACATAATTGTGACTTCTGTGTTCAGGTGATTATAACCCTTTAAAATGCCCTGCCCAGTGTTATCTGCAGACAACCGCTTGACCATACTACATCTATAAATATGGTTTGTTGTGACATTTACAAGATATCACTTGAGAATTCTGATGCATACCTCAGACCACAGCTGGCTCCATTTCCTGTTGCTTTGACTATAAACATGCATTCGACCAGAGATATGCAAAATGCCACAACTGTCTCCGCACCAATCAATTAAAAAAAAAAGTTTACAGTGTTTTCTTAACACCTATGCCCTTGAAGTTGGCTTCTTTTATGGCCTTGCAGTTTATCAGGGATCTAGGATGTTATTTTTAGACCCTTTCTGTAAAACTTGAAAGGCAGTAATAAATGGACACCAACTAATATCCTATTAGGTACAATCTGAAGTCACTAGCTGGATATCTGGTCACTATGGTTAGAAAGGGGGGGGGGGTAACCTTTTATCTGTTGTGACTGTAAAATTTGCTTGATTAGAATTAAGACTAGAGTAATGGCTTCAGATGGCACTTACTGTAAAGAAACCCATCGTACACTAAAATATTCATAAATTAAAAATGGAAAAGATTTTTACATTGCAACTGTTCTCCGGTGAAAAGGCAGAGCTAGGCAGTGTCCTGGTGTGTAGGTGCTCATCCAGCCCATTTTGTCCAATGTGTGTTTTGTAGGTTTGATCAGTGCTGATGAAATTCTGAGCACCCCTCATCTATTTGGTAATTTGAAAAATGTGATTTATTTGTTTGACCAATTTTTGTTTTTTTTTAATTTAAATGTTTTTTTCATGATCTGAAAGTCATTCTGTTATATTTACCGGTAACTTAAAGGGATATACTTCATTTTTGCATAATTGTAGGATTTTCTGGCAGATCATTTTCTCACCAGGTAAAGCCACATTAAATTGTATCTAAACCCAAGAACAAACTGTTTTTAAAGCTCAACTCCAGGAATGAGAAAAAAGATCAACCCTAAGTGTCGGTTCACACTGGGGCAACACGACTTACAGCGCGATTTAGCAAGGCAACTTGGAAGCAACTTCAACGTGACTTTGAGTTATTTACAACACAACTTCAAGTCGCCCCCAGGCCAGGCGACTTTGGCTGTGGCCAATCACAGAATAATCAGCTCTCTGGGAGGGTGTGGTTTGCCTGAGTAAACACATTTCTTTTCCTGTAAAGTCGCTTCAAAATAGATGGAGATCCGACTTGGAGGCGACTTCCATTGAAATCAATGGGTACAAGTCACCTAGAAGTCGGATTGAAGTAGTACAGGAACCTTTTTTGAAGTCGGAGCAACTTCAGTAGTGTGCATTGAGACGGCTGCATAGATTAACATTACAGCACGACTTAGGATGACTTGGGGCATCTCGGGGCGACCTGAAGTCGGATCCTGAGTCGCCCTGGTGTGAACAGGCTCTTACAGTGGGTAAGCTACAATAGACTACATTTTGTCTTTGGGTTTAATACTGCTTTAATTTATTGCAGCTTACCAATCAGATGCAATTGCTGCACTTGTGTGTTTTTAACAGACTAAAAAGGAGAAAATAAGAAAAGTTCATTGCTAGGGTTTAAAACACTTAAAAAAAAAAAAAAAATAATGTAGGGGATTATAAAAAAAAAAAGGGGGGGGGGAACTATACTCACCCTAATGCTGCAGCATTGTTGTTATACTGAATCTGTCCCCTGCTGCGTCTAAGCCTGAGAACTGAGCGATCACATGACCACTGATTTCTCGGTCTGCTCTAAGCAGAGAGTGGTTGTAAGTTATTAAGCAATAGTGTCAGGATCCTTCCAGAGCCTGGAGCAATGCTGTGATGTCAATGACTAGCAGACTTTTTTTGCCCACGGTCGGATGATTCTGGGTCACAGGGGAGCACAAGTAAGTGCACTCCTGTGTTCCACAAGAGAAGTATGGTCAAAAAAGCTTATGCCATATGTTTCTTTTAAATCTGGTGATATCTAATATATGTAGACATTGCCTGCAAATTTTACAGGTTCTCCTACCCTTTCTAATGATGACCCACTTTGTTGCCATTGGAATATCTGTTCATGGGTACAGCTACAATTTATACTTTATTGATCAAATAATATAGGAAAACTAAACTTGTGCAGAGGAGTTGGGGGTAGAGAATACCCAAAAACAAAGAATCATGGGCCTTCTTGTGCTAGCAATAGGACCACCAGCCATTTTCTAATTACTAGAGTAACAGCCTCCCAGTAATGTTCAAAACTGATAATGGCTCTAAGGGGAGGAGGAAAAACCTTTCTAAACCAGGTACCTGCCCCCCCCCCCCCCCAAAGGTAACAAATTTAGCAGTGGATGGGAAGGAGGCATCAGACAAGCAGAGCTTCCGCTTTTGGGTGGAGCCCCACTTTAATGAAATAAGTTTGGAGGTCTGGAAGTGTGGTTCAGGGCTACTTTGATTCATAAAAGACACTCACATCTTTTGAACAGCAATCTTAAAATGTTTATCAGCTGATGTGAACTATGCCTAGCAAAATGTATAGTACTGTGGCTACTCTTCCTAGAAGTGGGCACCAAGCCAAGATGAGGGCACAACCCAGAATCCTCAATGAAGTAAAGAAGAACCCACGAGTAACGGCTAAAGGCTTGAAGACATCACTGCAACTGGCAAACATTTCTGTTCATCATAGGTAAGTTTTTGAACAGGCAGGGTGTCCATGGCAGAACACCATGGAGGAAGCTGCTGCTCTCCAAAAACAAACCTTGCTGGGCACCTAAAGTTTGCCAAGGAACACCTTGGCAAGTCACAATGCTACTGAGAAAATGTTTTGGGGATCGATGAAAGAAAAGTTGAATTGTTTGTTAAGAATAACACTATGTGTGACGCAAAAAGGCACAGCTTACCAACATCAAAACATTATCCCAACGGTGAAGTATCATGGAGGGAACATCATGATTTGAGCTTGCGTTGCTGCCTTAGGCCCTGGACCACTTGCCATTGTCAAGGGGAAAATTCCCAAGTTTACCAAAATATCCTACAGGATAATACTATAAAAGAATGAAAAGAGGGCGCACCAACCTTGTTCATTGCCCAAGTAATATTTATTAAAATCAAGAAGGAAACATACTATCTACTTGTTTGTGAGTATGTTTCCTTCTTGATATTAATAAATATTACTTGGGTAATGCGCAAGTTTGGTGTACCCTCTTTTTATTCTTTTACAGTCTTCACATTGGGTATTCCCTGACCCTTGGCTCTCAGTACATGCGCAGGCATTTCTGCCCTTCCATAGGAATTCCAGGCTTCTTCCACTGCCATTGCACCACTGTTGAGCGCAGGAGATTTTATTTTATCCTACAGGATAATGTCAGGGTGACTGCCTGCCAGCTGAAGCCTAGAAGAAGTTGGGTGATGCGGCGGGACAATGATAAATCAAAATAAATCCACCACAGACTGGCTTCAGAAAAAGAAAATGTGGCTCTTAGAGTGGCCCAGTCCTTAACCCCATAAAGTTGCTGTGGAATGACCGCAAGAGAGCTGTTGACACCATTCATCCTACAAATGTTTGAAATGGCAGTTTTTTTTAAAGAGGAATGGTCAAAAATTCCTGCTGAAAATTGTGCAGGTCTTATCCAGAGCTACTGAACATGGTTGCTATAAAAGAAGGAGTGTAACCAAAGTTTTTTTTCACAGGTGCGCAGTTCATTCTGCACTCCTGTGGCCTGTTTTCAGCCGAAAGTGGGCTAAAGTCTGCTGTTGGCTGATGTCACTCAGCAGTCCAGGCTCTGAAAAGATTCTGACCATAGAATTGGGATCTGCCCAGAAGCCTGGACCTGCAGCTGGCTCAGCCGCCCAGTGAGCTGCTAAGAGCCTGAGCCAGCCCCTCCCACCCCCTCTACAACCCAGCACTCCAGTGAGCGCTGGAGGGGCAGAGAAGAGACCCGGTGACTGACCGTCATGGCTTTCTGCTCAGAGCGGAGGGTAAGAATTGAGTTAGCAGTGGTGTTTGATCGCTCAGTTCTTGGGGTAGAGCCAGTGGGGGACAGCTGCAGCTGACTCTAGGTGAATATTTTTACTTTTTTGCCATTCCCACATTTTTCTTTTAAGTCATTGCTGCCATAGGAGGTTTGAACAGCTGTTAACTGGGTGTGTTCAATAAAGACACAACAAATTTTGAATTATTTGTGTGTTATCAGCTTAAGCACATAGGGGGTTATTTATGAAAGGTAAATCCACTTTGCACTGCAAGTGCACTTGAAAGTGCTGTCGCTCTAAATCTAATGCCGTGTACACACGAGCGGATTTTCCGTCAGAAAAATCTTGGATGCTTTTTCCGACGGAATTCCGCTCAAGCTTGGCTTGCATACACACGGTCACACAAGTTCGCTGAACTTTCGACCGTCAAGAACGCGGTAACGTACAACACTACAACGAGCCAAGAAAATTAAGTTCAATGCTTCCAAGCATGCGTCAAATTGTTTCTGAGCATGCGTAGGAATTTTGCACATCGGAATTGGTACAGAAGATCGGAAACCTTTTTCCGACCGAAAAATTGAGAACCTGCTCTCAATCTTTTGCTGGCTGAATTTCTGATCGTGTGTACATGGCATAAGGGGTAGATCTGAAATGAGTGGAAGCTCTGCTGATTTTAGCATCCAATTATGTGCAAGCTAAAATTCAGTTTTTTTATTTTCCTTGCATATCCCCTTCGGTCTACAGCAACTGCACTTCAAGTGCACTTTCAGTGCAAAGTGGATTCGCCTTTAGTAAATAAACCCCATTGTGTTTGGTTATTGTAGCTTAGATGAGGATCAAAGTAAATAAACTTGACACCATAGCGCTAAGGAATTAATAAGAACTTCAAGGACTGTAATAGGTGACCATACTGATGTCTACTCTCATCCAGGACTGGCATGCTATGCCAATGCTGCCCTCTTCCGACTGGGGAATCTTGAAATGGCACAAACAGAACAAAAAGGCGCAAAGGCCTAGTGCATTATGAACAACATTTATTCAAATGTTAAAAGAGAAGGAAAATGTATTAAATACTTTCTCAGCTCTGTGTATACAAAGCATGGGGGGAGCTCATGTCCATAATAGGGGTGGTAGTGACACAGCCCCAAATGATCCACAATGGCTTAAAAGTGATATGGTCTAGAAATATTTAGACAGAATAAAGGTGGATAAAGCACCTGAACCAGATTCCATCCACAGTCCTAAAAGAATTGAGCTCTGTCATTTCAAATTGTTTCTAATATTTAGGGACTTTTGACTTTCAGCTCTTTAGTATAGTTGGGAAGATACTGGAGAGTTGAATAAAAGATCACATAGATGAGTTCTTGCTGGAAAAAAATATTTTAAGCAACAGACAGCATGGGTTCATTAACCACTTCCCGACCGCCACATGTAGATATACGTCGGCAGAATGGCACGTACAGGCAGAATCACGTACCTGTACGTGACATTCTTCCGGCGGTTGGGGGGTCCGATCGGACCCCCCTCCGCCGGCGGGGACGGTCGGGATCGCTTCAGGAGCGATCCGGGACGAGGGGACGGCCAGTGGTTTCTGGCCACCCCCTCGCGATCGCTCCTGGCCAATGAAAAGCTTCCCCTTCCGGTCTATTGTATAGACAGGAAGGCGGAAGTGATGTCACGCTCGGTGCGCCGGTCTATGTGACCGGAGACGCCGAGCGGCGAACATGTAAAGGTTAGTGCACAAACACTACACTGACACCAGTACAGTTAGGCACATATTCCACCCCCCTGTCACCCCCTGATCACCCCCCAGATCACCCCCTCCCCCCCCCCCAGTCACAGTGTCACTAATTGCAGTGATCATTTTTTGACTGATCACTGCATTTAGTGTCAGTGTGACTGTAATAACTGTCAGGGCAGTTAGTTTTAGGTCCAAGGTAGCCCCCTACCCCCCCCTAATAAAGGTTTAACCCCTTGATTGCCCCCCAGGTAACCCTTTCACCCCCTTTTGCCAGTGTCACTAAGCGATCGTTTTTCTGATCGCTGTATTAGTGTCACTGCTGTCGCTAGGTAACCATTTTTTTTTTTTAGTTAACCGCCATGTTTATATAGGTTCATAAATAGTTTTATAGGTCAGGTACCCCCATATTACAACCTAAATAAAGGTTTTAACCCCTGATTGCCCCTAGAGTTAACCCTTTCACCAGTGATCACTGTATAACTGTCACTGGTGACGCTGGTTAGCCAGTTTGTTATTTCGTTATTTAGGTTCCCCGTCAGGTTTTTATATAGCGTCAGGTACCCCCATATATTACCTAATAAAGGTTTTAACCCCCTGATTGCCCCTAGTTAACCCTTTCACCCCCTTTTGCCAGTGTCACTAAGCGATCGTTTTTCTGATCGCTGCATTAGTGTCGCTAGGTAACCATTTTTTTTTTTAGGTAACCGCCATGTTTATATAGGTTCATAAATAGGTTTATAGGTCAGGTACCCCCATATTACAACCTAAATAAAGGTTTTAACCCCCTGATTGCCCCTAGAGTTAACCCTTTCACCAGTGATCACTGTATAACTGTCACTGGTGACGCTGGTTAGCCAGTTAGTTATTTCGTTATTTAGGTTCCCCGTCAGGTTTTTATATAGCGTCAGGTACCCCCATATATTACCTAATAATAAAGGTTTAAACCCCCTGATTGCCCCTAGTTAACCCTTTCACCCCCTTTTGCCAGTGTCACTAAGCGATCGTTTTTCTGATCGCTGCATTAGTGTCGCTAGGTAACCAGTTTTTTTTTTGTATTACTGTTACGGGTGACGCTGGTTAGTTAGCTTGTTTTTTATACTGTCAGGGCACCCGCCATTTATTACCCAATAACGGTTTAACCCCCTGATCGCCCGGCGGGTGATATCAATTAGGTTTTAGGGTCAAATAAGGTCTGCGTCGCCCCAGGTTAGTGCCAGTACCGCAAACACCCACGCACAAAGCATACACCTCCCTTAGTGGCACAGTATCTGAACAGATCAATATCTGATCTGATCAGATCTATACTAGCGTCCCAGCAGTTTAGGGTTCCAAAAAAAACCGCATTGTTAGCGGGATCAGCCCAGATACCTGCTAGCACCTGCGTTTTCCCCCTCCGCCCAGCCCAGCCCACCCAAGTGCAGTATCGATCGATCACTGTCACTTACAAAACACTAAGCACACATAACTGCAGCGTTCGCAGAGTCAGGCCTGATCCCTGCGATCGCTAACATTTTTTTTTGTGGTAGCGTTTTGATTCAGTCGCTTCAGTCAGGAGCTTTTTTACCTGTGAATCTCAAAAAAAAAAAAAAAAAAAAGTAGTTGTCGTTTTATTGTTCTCTCTCTCACTCTATTCTCTCTCTATTGTTGCTCTTTTTTTACTCCATTCTATTCTGCAATGTTTTATTATGTTTTATCATGTTTTATCATGCTTGCTTTTCAGGTATGTAATTTTGTTTACTGTGTTTTAGTGTTAAGCATTTTTTTGTATTCAGGTGCGCCATTCAGTTGCAACGCGGATTTATTTATCTTGACAGCAACAGCGTTTGCTCCCACGATACATAAAGCCGCGACTCCAACGCTGTAGGAGGTGATTTCACCACCACAGTTAAAAAAAAAGAGCATATATGCCGAAGCATGGGGGCAGCAGGGGGGGGGAGGAGCGATTGGCTCCTAATGCCACGTACATACGGTCGAAATTCCGACCGTGTGTACACGGCATAACTTTTGCGGGAGGATGCCCCCATGCATCGGCATATATAAATGGTGCATGTATGCCCATCATTAGAAGTGGGTGGATGAAGGGAGGTATTCTAATGGTGGGCATACCCACCAATCAATCTCTTTTTTTCGTTCAGCCAAGAGGCTGCATGAAAAAAAAAAGATTACAATATATGTCCAGTATGTTGCTGGACTTTGAATGGTTATACCAGAATGATGCCTGCAGGTTTAGGTATCATCTTGGTATCATTCTTTTCAGCCAGTGATCGGCTTTCATGTAAAAGCAATTCTAGCGGGTAATTAGCCTCTAGACTGCTTTTACAAGCAGTGGGAGGGAATGTCCCCCCTCCCGGATATAAACCGCGCCATTGGGAAATTGGGAAAGCATTTTATCACACCAATCTTGGTGTGGTCAGATGCTTTGAGGGCAGAGGAAAGATCTAGGGTCTAATAGACCCCAATTTTTTCAAAAAAAAGAGTACCTGTCACTGCCTATTGCTATCATAGGGGATATTTACATTCCCTGAGATAACAATAAAAATCATAACAAAGAAAAAAAAAATGGAAGGAACAGTTTAAAAATAAAAAAAAAAGCTAAAAATAAAAAAAAAAAAAAAAAAAAACAAAAAAAAAAAAAAAGCACCCCTGCCCCCCCCTTCTCTTGCGCAAAGGCGTACACAAGCGTTGGTCTGGCGTCATATGTAAACAGCAATTGCACCATGCATGTGAGGTATCACCGCGAAGGTCAGATCGAGGGCAGTAATTTTAGCAGTAGACCTCCTCCGTGAATCTAATGTGGTATCATGTAAAGGCTTTTAAAGGCTTTTAAAAATGTATGTAGTTTGTCGCCACTGCGTGTTTGTGCGCAATTTTAAAGCATGTCGTGTTTGGTATCCATGTACTCGGCCTAAGATCATATTTTTTATTTCATCAAAAAATTTGAGCAATATAGTGTGTTTTAGTGCATTAAAATAAAAAAAAAAGTGTATTTTTTTTTTTTCCACAAAAAATGCGTTTGAAAAATCGCTGCGCAAATACTGTGTGTGAAAAAAAAAATGCAACACCCACCATTTTAATCTGTAGGGCCTTTGCTTTAACATTATATATAGTGTTTGGGGGTTCAACGTAATTTTCTTGCAAAAAAAAAAAAATATGTTTTCATGTAAACAAAAAGTGTCAGAAAAGGGCTTTGTCTACAAGTGGTTAGAAGAGTGGGTGACGTGTGACATAGGCTTCTAAATGTTGTGCATAAAATGCCAGGACAGTTCAAACCCCCCCCAAATGACCCCATTTTGGAAAGTAGACACCCCAAGCTATTTGATGAGAGCAATGTTGAGCCCATTAAATATTTTTTTTTTTTGTCCCAAGAGATTGAATAATGAAAAAAAAAAAATATATTTATTTTTTTTTTACAAAAAGTTGTCACTAAATGATATATTGCTCAAACATGTCATGGGCATATGTGGAAATACACCCCAAAATACATTCTGTTGCTTCTCCTGAGTACGGGGATACCACATGTGTGGGACTTTTTGGGAGCCTAGCTGCGTACGGAACCCCAAAAACCAATCACCGCCTTCAGGCTTTCTAAGGGTGTAATTTTTTTATTTCACTTCTCACTGCCAATCACAGTTTCGGAGGCCATGGAATGCCCAGATGGCATAAAACCCCCCAAAATGACCCCATTTTGGAAAGTAGACACCCCAAGCTATTTGCTGAGAGGTATTGTGAGTATTTTGCAGATGTCGCTTTTTGTCACAAAGTTTTGAAAATTGAAAAAAGAAAAAAAAAAATTTTTTTTTTTCTTTACTTTCTTCATTTTCAAAAACAAATGAGAGCTGTAAAATACTCACCATGCCTCTCAACAAATAGCTTGGGGTGTCTACTTTCCAAAATGGGGTCATTTGGGGGGGTTTTGGTATTTTGGCATTTTATGGCCTCGAAACGGTGATAGGTAGTGAGGAGTGAAATCAAAAATTTTGCACCCTTAGAAATCCTGAAGGCGGTGCTTGGGTTTCGGGGCCCCGTACGCGGCTAGGCTCCCAAAAAAGTCCCACACATGTGTATCCCCATACTCAGGAGAAGCAGCAAAATGTATTTTGGGGTGCAATTCCACATATAACTATGGCATGTGTGAGCAATATATCATTTAGTGACAACTTTTTGAAAAAAAAAAAAAAAAATCTTTTTTATTTTTGTCTTTATTCAATCACTTGGGACTAAAAAAAAAAATATTCAATGGGCTCAACATGCCTCTCAGCAAATAGCTTGGGGTGTCTACTTTCCAAAATGGGGTCATTTGGGGGGGTTTTGTACTTCTCTGCCATTTTAGCACCTCAAGAAATGAAATAGGCAGTCATAAATTAAAAGCGGTGTAAATTCCAGAAAATGTACTCTAGTTTGTAGACGCTATAACTTTTGCGCAAACCAATAAATATACGCTTATTGGCATTTTTTTTACTAAAGACATGTGGCTGAATACATTTTGGCCCAAATGTTTGACTAAAATTGAGTTTATTAGATTTTTTTTTTTTTTATAACAAAAAGTAGAAAATCTCTTTTTTTTTTCAAAATTTTCGCTCTTTTTCCGTTTATATCGCAAAAAATAAAAATCACAGAGGCAATCAAATACCATCAAAAGAAAGCTCTATTTGTGGGAAGAAAAGGACGCAAATTTCGTTTGGTTACAAAATTGCATGACCGCGCAATTACCAGTTAAAGTAGTGCAGTGCGAAATTGAAAAAAGACCTCTGGTCCTTTGGCTGCCAAATGGTCCGGGGCTGAAGTGGTTAATGAATGGTCTAAGGCAGTGATGGCGAACCTTGGCACCCCAGATGTTTTGGAACGACATTTCCCATGATGCTCATGCACTCTGCAGTGTAGTTGAGCATCGTGGGAAATTAAGTTCCAAAACATCTGGGGTGCCAAGGTTCGCCATCACTGGTCTAAGGTTATCAGTGTTGGGACACTTACTTTTTAATATCTTTATAAATGATATTGGGTCTGGGATTAAAAGTACCATTTCTGCCTTTGCAGATGACACCGAGCTATGCAGTGGAATAACGTCCTTACAGGAGGTCTCCAATTTACAAGCCGACCTCAATGCTCTGTCTAATTGGGCAACTATGTGGCAAATGAGGTTTAATGTTAATAAATGTAAAGTTTTGCACTCGGGGGCTAAGAATATGCATGCATCATACATACTAGGGGGAGTGCAACTGGGGGGGATCCGTAGTGAAGAAGGATCTGGGGGTTTTAGTAAATCATAAGCTCAATAATAACATGCAATGTCATGCTGCAAAGCGAGCAAAGTCCTTTCTTGTATTAAGAGCGGTATGGACTCCAGAGAGAGATAATTTTGCCCCTGTTCAAATCATTAGTAAGACCTCATCTGGAATATGCAGTTCAGTTTTGGGCACCAGTTCTCAAAAAGGATATCGGGGAACTGGAGAAAGTGCAGAGAAGGGCAACCAAACTGATAAGAGGCATGGAGGAGCTCAGCTATGAGGAAAGATTAGAGGGACTGAATTTATTCTCTCTTGAGAAGAGCAGATTAAGGGGGGATATGATCAACATTCATTCAACATGTATAAATATATAAGGGGTCCATATAGTGAACTTGGTGTTGAGTTATTCGCTTTACGGTCATCACAGAGGACAAGGGTGCACTCTTTATGCCTAGAGGAAAAGAGATTTCATCTCCAAATACAGAATGGTTTCTTCACAGTAATGCCCCGTACACACGGTCGAAAATTCCGATGGAAAATGTTCGATCGGACCATGTTGTCGGAAAATCCGAC